>SKCR01001109.1:0-28316 GCA_019454045.1 Zanthoxylum bungeanum | reverse complement strand
CGACTATACACTAGTATGGCATGAAAAAAAAACCAAAACAAATTTTCACAGGAAAGGCCGAAAAGTATTATTCATGGTCGCCTAAAATTTGGATGGTGCATTCATCAAGCCGAAGGGCATTACCACAAACTCGTAGTGTCCCTCATTAGTCCTGAATGCTATTTTAGGCACGTCCTCTTTTTTGACCTGGATCTGATGGTACTCGGAGCAAAGATCGATTTTGAAAAAAAATGAGCCACATGAACTTCATCTATAAGTTCTTCAATCACTGGAATTGTATATTTATCAGGCACCGTTATGTCGTTCAACTTCCTGTAATCAATGTAAAATCACCAAATCCCATCCTTTTTCTTGACCAAGATAATATGGCTTGAATATGGGAACTACTAGGCTGAATTACTCCAGCCAATAACATCTCCTTGACCATTCGTTCCATTTCATCTTTCTGAGTATGGGCATATCTATATGGTCGGACCCGCAATGGACCTTCCCTGTCCTTGAATACTATTGCATGATCCGTCTCACGGTGGGGGGGGGGCAATGCCCTAGGCTCATGAAACACCTTCTTATGGAAACCCAAAAAACTGCTCCAATTCCCTATTTTCATTCATAGACAGTTGCTCTTCATCCATATCCTCGAGTGGCGCCTCTGATTCTGTAATATCCTGAATTTTTTGAAGTAGTTTTAAAAATATTTCCGAATTAAAGATTAAAGATTTGGAACTGGATCATATTCGAAAATCAGAGTTTTTGTGTTAGAAAATAGATCGAAATATTTTAAAGTGAAGTTTCGTCACGTTGGAAAATGCGTGGTTTCGAGAACCGGTTACACGATTTCTGATTATATCGTTATACGGGTAAAACTTTCTTATTTTGGCTATAGAAATAGCAAAAGAATTCTGATTGAGCTGATTCTTAAACTATAAGACTCATTTTTCCGAGACGAACAACTTTCGTGTTTAACATTTTTCAAACTTTACATCAGAAGGGCTTTAAAAATATGAATTTATGTGAAGATCCATGAAAGGGATCTAGAAGTAATTTTCAGGAGTCAGAATGTAATTTTGAGAAACTTTATTATGAAAACCCCAAGTTTTCGTTAATCATAAAGGAGATAAAAACCAATTGAATCACACACTCGACCCCCCATTTCCCTAAACTCGTTTTGGCGACCCATGGTCGCACCGGTGGCCTACCGGCCAACACCTACCGGTGTGACCGGTTTGAGGGGTGCGCCGGCCACCCCTCCACCTTGTGGTGGCCGGAGGCAGCCCCCAGATCACCGGCACCAGCAAGAAAAATGAAAGATAGACTCGAGTTTGGATTTTTCGATCCCGGCTCGTCGCTTCATTTCACGACCAGAGCCACCCGCCAAATCGAAGCTCTCGGAGAGTAATACAAGTTAGTGGTAATGGATTTTCCATTCTGTGCCCGATTTCACACAAAATAAGGAAGAAAGGTTCGGATGAATAGTGACCTACAGTGAACATTAGCTTCGATAGGAATTTCGTCGATTCCAGCACGTTCGTGGGATCGTTTAGAGTCCGTATATGCCCTAGAAATCATGGTATATTGAATATGAGCATTCGGTAGAATCTGAGTGAAAATGAAACGAGGTTGATCGAGGTGATAAAATATACTTGACTAGGACCTGGAGTGCTCGCGAAGCTAGGTAAGTAACAATGCGATGAGTGCTTGAATAATTGATTGGTGTTAGGATAAGACGAGAATAAATAACAGATATTATTGAAACAAAACTCGAGGTTACGTGTGGTTAGGATAATCGACCATTACAGGTATGGAACTTTATTATTGATATGATATGAAATAAGGTGTGAAATGAGCTCAATATTTATGTGGATGTATGAAAGTGTAAGAATCGGTAACAATATGTATACATGTATATAAATGTATAAGTATATAACTTGTATTCGTATATGCATATGATGTTAAGATATGTATAAGTTTGGTATATGGAATCGCTAAATGGAACAATTCATGTTTTCTAAATTGGTATAAGCTAAGCTCTTCAAATGGGTAAAGTACTTGTGCGAATGGATATGTTTATGAATGGATGATTTTGATAAGAATTCTGAAGATAGAGTGCATTTGATTGAAAAGTAAAAGGTAGGAAGATTGTTAAAGGCTAATGTATCAAAATTCAAAGTGATAAGTATATTCATATGTTTTTATGTATATACGTATATATACCGGATGATAAACAATGTTTGACATGTATGTGAGACCGTGTCACGTGATATGTGTGCATGTGTGTATGTTAATTAGTTGATACTCTTGTGTTGTAGTAGTCGAGCTGGTTATGAATCCATTCAGAATGAATTCATCTCATACATATTCTAAAATAGGTAATGAGTCCCGTACGAGCATTGTATGAGTAAGCCAGCCATATGTACGTATTGTTTGATGGTATGTTCTTTGATGTATTGATTGTCATGTGTGCTTTTTGGTTGGTTGCATGATGATTGTATGTATGATAGAACTCGTAGAATATACAGATAGTGTATGTTTATGTGAAATGAATGAATGAATGAACTTGAAAGCTAATTAAGTATTAGATGTTATAAAGCATAAATATTAAGTTGTGTTGGTGTATATGTATATGTGTAAACTTGAGAATTATTTTTACATGTATATAAGATAAGTGTGCCACGGTATGTGTAAATGCATATGAATCCTGAATGTTAAGCCATTGAGGAAGTTAGTATTGAATTGAAAGAGCTTGTTTCAAAATGAAGAAAGTCTGTTTAACTTGTCGATCTGATGATATTTCAAATATTGATATGTGATAACGGGTAGATAAATGACTTAATGTTTCACGTGATTGAAATGAGATTGATGTTAACGACATACTCTATGATATTTGAGCTTTGCTTTGTATGCTTTGAACGTTAATTATGAGATTGACACAGATGTAGACATGTTAATATGAAAATTTGTCATGGGTTAAGAATAAAGGATAATAAAAAGTTAATAATTTCGAACTTATAACAATTTAGTAATTCGGTTAATATGTTGATTTATTTTACTTCTTTGCTGTAATACTAGCATGGTTACTTACTGAGTTTTTAAAACTCACATGCAACCAGTTTGCTATTTTTGAGGGTTGGCTTCCAGGTAGGTCAACCACTTCAGCTTTGGAAGTTATGCTCGAGATGCGGATCACCCAAGCGGTTGTCACCCTCGCAAGTGTCTTGGGAGAAGTTTAGAAGTTTAAGATTTTTGGTTATTGCTTTATTTATCGTGTTGAGCACGCTGTTTGTGTATATATATATATATATATATATTAAGTAAATGTTTTGACTATTTATGATGTGGTAGACACAGAGCCCTTGAGTGTTGATAGTTGATATGGGCAATAAGCCCTTAGGTGATGATTTTGATATGTTGGTGTGGACCTGATGTCCATTTTGATATATGATGTTTATTTCAGGTTCGTTTTGATACTGGGCTGAGATCCAGGTTGTCCAATTTTAGAATACATCTGATGGAGTTGGTTCTTGGAGTGCCAATCCGAATTATATATTTTATTATTTATTAATAAAATAACAATATTTTTCATTTCATACCTCATTAATGGTATTGTCATTATGCGTATTAGATTGATGTATAGATATGCTAAGAATGACATCGACCTTAGAATAGTTTTGACACTGGGTGTAAACTATTCTTAAAGAAAATATTCCTAGTCGTTGGTTTTGGAATACGGTCGAATTCCTATAACCTAGAAGACTAGCACATGTCGTATATTAGAATTGGAGTTCCAATGGTTTAACTGGATGTACCATGAGTTTTAGAAACTCGTATTGACATGTGGGTATTCATTGAAGCGAATACTGAATGACTCACATGTGATTCCTGATAGTTTTAAGTACACACCACCGTCAATAGGAATCTCCTCGAGTCGAGTAACATACTCCACACTTTGATGCCATGTATATTAGAAACCTTTCATGGTCTGGCCTCAAGATGTTCGTTGGGTGTGGACAGATGCACTCAGTAATCAAGTGAGAAGCAAGATTGGATCTGTCGTCCCGTATGTGTACCATAAGTGGTTTAGGTATCCATGTTAGTAAAGTCACTATTCTTAAATCTTTGGCCAAAGTCGATCACCTAGGGTGGATCGCATAAGTTATGAAGAATCGTGGACATGTCGACATGAGATATGCGTCTTGGAAACTTGACAGTATATTCTATGTTTCCTAAGCACAACTCAGATAGCCTACGACGGAGGGATTGTTAAACGTATGTGATGACCTCGACTTGTATAGTTCAAAAAGGTCGTTCGTGTTCTTCGCGAATTCAGAGGTGGCCGAATTGCGTACATATTTGCTAAGCTTATATGACGAACGTGTATGAACTTAGAGAGTCCCAATATGAAGTTTACTCGTTGAACACTTGGGTAGCCGATTAATTTTGATAAAAGATAATATTCGATATTATAATTATCAACTAAGATAATCAAGTGTTGTTGGATAACATTGATTATTTACTTTGACCTGATTGGATTAATTGGATTAATTCAATAATTACACAAGGGCTTAATTTTAAAATCATAATTATCTCAACCATTTGAGGATATTATGATAATTGTAAGTTTGTAATAATATGTGGTTTTGGCTTGATTTAATTAGATTAAATCAAAATGGAAAACATTGAACTAATCCATTTCCTAATCCTTAGCTTGATTTAATTGGATTAAATCAAAGTGGGAGACAATGGAGATTAGTCACACCTAATTATACATATTTGGATAAATTAAATTAAGCTCACTTAAAAGTTGATTACAACTTTTATTAATTAAAAATTTCCTAAGTTTTGCTATAAATAACAAGCTTAAAGAATGTTTTAATTCCAAGAAAAATAATAAGCATAAGCATAATCAAAAGTTTGAGTAAGCTATACACAAGTTAATCTTGAGAGATTAGCCTAAGTTAGAGAAGTGTTAGAGAAGATTTTGAGATCTCAACAGCATTTCATTTAGGAGAAATCATGATCAGATCTTGAAGTGAAGCTTGGAAGCATTGGAAACAAGATTGGATATTGAAGTCAAGATTGCACACCTTGGAGGTTCTCCAACAATTTTAACAAAGGAGAAGTAGATTGAATCTCGCATCAAGCTTACTAGGTAATGTTTAATCTTCTCCTAAGCTATGTTCATTTGTGTATTAGATGCATGATCACATAGCTTAATGTTGAAAAAGGCTAATCAATTGTGTTAGGATACTTTAGAAATATAAACACAACATGTTAATGTATTAGGTCAAAGATGTTCATGTTGGACATGAAACAATTAATAAGAGTTTGGAACTCTAGATTAAAGCTTAGAGCTATGGCTACCATTCTTGAATCACTTGACCACCTTTGGGTGACCTAGAATTGTTCATGAGACATTTCTTATCGGTATTCTATTTTGGATTGTAATTTGATTCAAAGAAAGGCATATATATATTTAGAATTTATATATGTTTATTCTATAATAAGTGTTGTGGTTGGTTTTGAAATTAAAATAGTTTTGGGTGATTTTAAAGTATTTTAAAGGGTTTTATTTTTAGAAAATAATTTGTTTTTAAAAGTTTTTGGGCTGCTCTCGGCCAAATTGGCCGAGAGCATGGCGCTGCAGCGCCACACATGTTGCACAATAGCATGTGACAGGCAGCATACGCTACATGCTGCCAGCAGCATGCTGCACATACAGCATGCTTGCCCCTGTTAGTAACACAGGTCCTAAAATTTTTGAAATTTGTCTGATTTTTATCCCAATAATTTTTCCGGATCTAGATTTATTTCTGGTTTTCCCTAAAACACCTGAAAAATAAAATATTATATTTTATTATTTTTTAAAATACACCCATGCTAGATATCCACGGGTTAGACCCACTTCCGCTGCGTTGGGCACCGATTCGACCTTAGGGGTTCCATAACTGCCCCAACAGAATGGTATCATAGGAAAGACTTAACCACACAACACATATTTTTGAATTTATGCCATAATAATTTTAATTTAATTATGTATTGCATGTTTTAAATTAAAAATTTGACCTAATTAAGTTAATGACTTGATTGTCATAAATCTCTCGTGATTAGGTGATTACTTTAATTAAGTAATAGTATTAATAATGTTGGAGCATTATTGGATGGTCCGTCTTGTCAATACGGAGATGAATGAGTTCTTACTACTTATATCCAATATCGTCATTAGTGGAGGGTATAAGTGCTCAGAACTTAGGTCGCTCTGGTAAAATATTAGATGTAGTGTAATGAGTTGACACAGTCACCCAATATCATCATTAGTGTGAGGGTGTACAAACGAAGCTCATTAGTGCACATTGACAAGTATACACTTACAATATGTTTTAATCCAATGGTTCAGGACCAAACTAGGAGTCACATTAAGTGATTGACCTTGCAGGTCTACCTAATGAGTTTACAAAGGCCAATATCGTCATTAGTGTGAGGTTGGAGTAAATGTCATGGGATCCACTTCCCGCTATGAAATTTTGATAGTCAAATTTCTATTTTTCCGTTAAGGGAGATTACAGAATTATGTAAAGTAGTGGGAGGGCACTAATAGATTTAAAATTCCATAATCAATTAGTGTTATCACTTTTGAAATGAAAACTGTTCTGCTACTACTAAAAAATGTTGTCTTGTAGATGGCTGCCACTAATCCATTGATGAAACTTTTGGATTCCAATAAGCTAAAAGGAGCCGAGAACTATTTTGAATGGGAATTGAACATACGCATTGTCTTGTAGTATGAAAAGTTGACTTATGTCACGATCAATCCACTGCCTGTTGATATCGATCCTGACTCAACTCCAGAAGAGCGAGAAACTTTTGATAGATGGAAGGATGATAACTTGATGGTGAAATCCTACATCTTAGGATCGATGGTTCCAGATTTGCTGAGACAGTACATTGAAGTACCAGATGCTTGGAGCATCATACGAACACTCAAGGAGTTGTTCGAGGCAAATCAAGAGATAGAACTTTATCGAAGGTCTAAGGAATTGTTCCATGCTGAACTCAAGGAGGGAGAAACTGTCAGCACTCATGTTTTGAACATGATAGACCAGATTCGATATTTGGAACGACATGGCATTGTATTTGATGAACGGCTGAGCCTTAATTTGATTCTGTCTTCTTTGCCTGGTTCTTATGCTGGCTTTGTATTAAACTTCCATATGCATTCAATACAAGCCACATACAAATAACTTCATAACATGCTATGCACAGCGGAGTAAGATTTGAAGAAAGGCAACCTCACACTGTATCTCCATGGTGGAGCTAGCTCTTCAAAGACTTCTGGGAAGTCAAAGAAAATAAAGATGGGGAAGAAGAAGATATCAAAGAAAAACTCCAAGAAGTGCAAAGGCGCAAAACTGAAAGTTGCTTGTGATCAATGTCTACAATGCAAGAAGTCTGGACATTGGAAGAATGACTGTCCAGAGCTAAAAGAAAAAGCAGGACCCTCAGGTACGCTTTGAATTTTTCCAATTATTGACATCTCATTAGCCTTGGATGTAAATAGTGGATGGGTGTTAGACACTGGCAGTCATACTTATATTTTTAATTCCCTGTAAGAAATGAGGGTTAAAAGAAGGCTGAATAAATGGGAGATCTAGCTTAGAGTTGGCAATGGCGAGACATTGGATGTCAAGGCCATAGGAACAATTTCTCTAGATCTCCCAAATAGATGTAAATTAGATTTGCATGACTATTATTATGTTCCATCAATTATCAGACAAATAATATCACTGCCAATATTAGATAAAGAGGGATATAAAATAAACATTAAGGATGAAACTTTATGTTTGTATGGTAAAGAAAATTTATTGAAATGTGAATGTTATTTATCAAACGGTCACTATGTTTTGGAAACATATAGAGATGTCTTTAATGTAGAGAAAAATACATGTAGGAAGTCTGAATAAATAATACTGAATTATGGCATATGAGATTGGGCCACATATGTGTTATACGTCTATCCAAATTGGTAAAGGATGATTTGATTGAAAATCTTACCTTAGATCCTTATCCTATTTTGTGAGTCATGTATCCAAGGAAAGATGAAAAAGGCCTCATTTCAAGGTGTTGGACACCGTGTTGGAGATTTACTGGAGCTAATACACAGCGATGTGTGTGGTCCATTAAATCATGCCGCTCATGATGGTTCAACATACTTTGTGACTTTCACAGATGACAAGTCTAGATATGGATATGTCTATCTGATGAAACATAAG
Organism: Zanthoxylum bungeanum; assembly: GCA_019454045.1. Taxonomy (NCBI): domain Eukaryota; kingdom Viridiplantae; phylum Streptophyta; class Magnoliopsida; order Sapindales; family Rutaceae; genus Zanthoxylum; species Zanthoxylum bungeanum. The sequence goes on along the minus strand of SKCR01001109.1, from coordinate 20,052 downwards.
TTGGAAACATTTGACAAGTTCAAAATATTTTGAAACGAAGTACAAAACAAACCAGTAATTTCATCAAATGCCTTAGATCAAATCGAGGCGGTGAATACATGAGTGAAGAATTAAGAAATTATTTAAGGGAGAATGGAATTCTCGCCCAATATAGCCCACCAGGAACACCTCAACACAATGGAGTGTCTGAGCGTAGAAATTGTACCTTATTGGATATGGTGTGAACAATGATGAACTATACAGATCTTCCTTATTACCTTTGGGGTTACGCTTTACAAACTGCTGCCTACATACTTAATATGGTTCCATCGAAAGCTGTTTCTACGACCCCCTATCAGATATTGTATGGTAGAAATCCACGTCTTAAGCATTCAAAGTTTTGGGTTGTCCTATATACGTTAGAATTACGTAGCGGGATAAACTAGTACCTAGAGGGTATAAATGTAGGTTCGTTGGATATCTTGATAATTCCATGGGATATCAATTCTACGATTCCGAGCAACGAAATATATTTGTTGTTTGCTTTACAATTTTTCTTGAAAAGTAATTTTTTAGAGAAAATGGGAATCGTAGAGAGATTAAACTTGATGAGTTTAATCCCAATATTAAGGAACCTGAGATGGAACCAGAGATCAAACTAGATGAAGGATCTACAACACAGGTTCTACGTAAGTCGAATAGAATATCAAGGCCTCATGAGAGACTGTTTTTAACATCTGATGTGAGCCTTGATGTTTTCCTCTTGGAGGAAACAGATTCGACTACGTATAAGGAAGCGATATTGGATATCGATTCGGGAAAATAGCAAGAATCCATGAAATCCAAAATGAATTCAATGCATGCCAATCAAGTTTGGGACTGAGTTGAACTTCCTGAAGGAGTTAAACCTATTGGTTGTTAATGAGTTTACAAAAGGAAGCGAGGGCCCGATGAAAATGTGGAAACCTTTAAGGCCCAATTGGTAGCAAAAGGTTACACTCAACGTCCTGGGATTAACTATGAGGAAACTTTTTCACCAGTAGCCATGCTAAAATCCATTAGGATTCGTTTAGCCATTGCTGCATATCACGACTATGAGATATGACAGATGGATGTGAAAACCGCTTTCCTAAATGGATTCCTTGAGGAGGATATCTATATGGAACAACCAGATGGTTTCATATCTAGTGAGACTTCAAACTTGGTTTTTTAGCTCCAAAAGTCTATTTATGGACTTAAACAGGCATCCCGAAGCTGGAATCTTCGTTTTGATGAGATAATTAGATTATCTGGATTCATAAAAAAATGAGGAAGAACCATGTGTTTATAAGAAAGTTAATGGGAGCATGATAGTTTCTTAATCTTGTATGTAGATGACATCCTTATCATAGGAAATGATATAGAGATGATGCAAAGTGTGAAAGCCTACCTTTGCAAGAACTTCTCCATGAAAGATATTGGTGAAGCTTCCTATATACTAGGTATAAGGCTCTACCGAGATAGAGTTAGGAAGCTTATAGGGTTGTCACAGTCGACGTACATAGACAAGATGTTAGAAAGGTACAGTTTTACAACTGCAAGGCAGTAAGTATAAATATCCTTTTTGATACGACATACATCTTTCGAACAAACTGAGGAAAAGATAGTTAAGATGTGTAACTTACCATATGCTTCTTGTATAGGAAGCATAATGTATGTTATGTTATGTACTGGACCTGACATCATTTTTGGCGTCAGTGTGACCAACCGATAACAATCTGATCTAGGTAATGATCATTGGACAGTCGTGAAACATATCCTAAAATATCTTAAAGGCGCCAAGGATAAGTTTCTAATATATGGAGAAAATGAGCTACAAGTTAAGAGTTATACAGACTCCGAATTCCAGGGAGATCCAGATGATAGAAAATCTAAATCATGATATATATTTACCCTTATAGGTGGTGTGATTAGTTGGCGTTGTTCAAAGAAAGGCTCAACAACTGATTCCACCACTGAGATGGAATTTATAGCGGCTTCAGAAGCTGTTTGGATTAGAAATTTTATCACAGAACTTGGCGTTGTGCCTAGTATTACGGATTCAATCCCATTGTACTGTGATAATAACGAAGCCGTCGCGCAGGCTAAGGAGCCAAGGGCTGATTCCAAGTCTAAACATGTGGAAAGGAAATACCGCGTAATTAGAGAGATTATTGAACGAAAAGACATAGTGGTCTTGAAGGTTCAATGACAAGACAACATAGCAGACCCGCTTACGAAGGCCTTACCTACTAAGTTATTCGATAAACATATGTAGGAGATGAGACTATGATACCATCCAGATTGGCACTAAGCAAGTGGGAGTTTGATGGAGTTGGTGCTTGGAGTGCCAATCCGAATTGTATATTTTATTATTTATTAATAAAATAACTAAATTTTTTATTTCATACCTCATTAATGGTATTGTCATTATACATATTAGATTGATATATAGATATGCTAAGAATGACATTGACCTTAGAATAGTTTTGACACTGGGTGCAAACTATTCTTAAAGTAAATATTAATAGTCATTGGTTTTGGAATACGGTCGAATTCCTATAACCTTGAAGACTAGCACATGTCTTATATTGTAATTGGAGTTCCAATGGTTTATAGCCCGATATACCATGAGTTTTGGAAACTCGTATAGACATATGGGTATTCGTTGAAGCGAATACTGAATGACTCACAGACGATTCCTAATAGTTGGAAGTACACACCATCGTAAATAGGAATTTCCTTGAGTTGAGTAGCATATGTAATCCTTGACTATAGGATAACATTAATTTTGTGTGAGATCCTCCACACTTTGATTCCATGTATGTTAGAAACCTTTCATGGTCTGGCCTCTAGATGTTCGTCGGGTGTGGACCGATACACTCAGTAATCAAGTGCGAAACAAGATAGGATCTGACGGCCCATATGTGCACCATAAGGGGTTTAGGCATCCATGTTAGTAAAGTCTTGATTCTTAAATCTTTGGCCAAAGTCGATCACATAAGGTGGATCGCATCAGTTATGAAGAATCATGGACATGTCGACATGATAAGTGTGTCTCGGAAACTTGACGGTATATCCTATGTTTCCTAAGCACAACTCGAATAGCCTACGACGGAGGGATTGTTGGATAACATGACCCATAGCGTCACTATTTGTACAGATCATAGTGTTGTTGTACAAATTAACTATGTGACAAGGAAATTGCACTCTCATCATTTGTGATTAGATCACCTTAGATATATAAATGAAGAGAGGGCCCTATGATTGGTTCCTGGATTGAGATGATATGAGACAGTATCAGTCCACGAAGGATTAATCATTAAATATCCCTAGCCGGAGTATTATCGAGACTGGACATCGATAATGCGGAATAGGCTAGTATTGCACTTGTGCGCGTTGTGAGGGCACAACGGCATAGTTATCATATATTGGGTATTGGATACTCATGCAAGTGCGATAGGAGGTTGTGTTTCACCGATGATACGGGAAACAGATTCGCTCTGGATAGACCCCTCGGAATCCCATTCTTATTATGACTATGTGTCTATGGGAGTCCGACATCAGGGTAGGTGTGTATGGTCTTAACCTGAGACTTGCACCGCTAATGCTTACGACAATCAGTATACTTTTGTTGAGGTCGTCTAGGACTCTAACCGGTTCTATGTACGCCGACTGCTGAGTATATTGAGAATCGTAGAGTATTGGGTGTGATGTCAAGACGGATGTATCACTCCAGTCATAGTGGAGATAATGTCACGCATGATACGGTATTAGTGCTCTTAAGTGCTGGCCAGCCATCGGGATATTATGACAAGGTCATGTATATCCGATTATAGAGACTAGTTACCAGACATCCGATATGTGCTTCGGACGGGGCAGACACTTATCCAGCCCCAGCCCTAGCACGTGACTATCCGATACTGGGCCAATATACACGATACTTGGTATACTACGCTTGATATAGATCTTAAATATTCTTAGAGAATATTAACGGAGAATTGGATAGACTTCGTGCTTTGCTAGAAGCCGATCTTGTCTCGTAAATCGGTAGACCGTAGTACTTGGTACGTACGTGATTCGGATACTCCGACGACCGTATTACTGCCGAATTATCCGGGGATCTCATGGGTCGCTTCCGATAATGCACCGATGACGCATAACTCGCACTCATTAATAATCTGGGATTATATAGAAGAAAGAGAAAATTATCTAGGATTAATTACGGAGATATTTTATCTAGGATAAAATATCGTCTAGAGAGAGATAACGATTAATTTGGAATTAATCGGTAAATTAATATATTCGATATATTAAATGAAATTAGATTTCGACGCGGAATTAAAATTAGATTTTAATTCGGGCGAACGAATTAATTTAGAATTAATTCGTTAGCGACGTGAATAGTGAATTTGCTAGGCGTAATCATTTAATTACGACGCGACGGAAAACTCGCTAATTAGGAATTAGCGAAACCGAGCCCGAGTGTGATTGCGAGCGCATTCGTATTTCGAATTCGAGTGCGGCAACGCAAGTCACATCAAGCGTCAAATCATTCGTCACATCAAGCGTCAAATCAAATGTCACTTTGAGTGATGTGATTGATTGATGTGATTGATTGATTGATGGATTGACTAACATCATGTCACTTTGATAAAGTGAAATGAATAGTTGATGGTTTTAGGTGAAATAGTGTTGGTGGTTGAGAAAGCCATTTCCATTTGATTTTATTTAATAAATAAAATGGTAAAGGCTTTGTATTTTCTTGGAAAATATATAAAGGTTTTTGGAAAATCTTTTATCAACTTAATACACTTTTCTCCTCCTCCAATTCTCTCTCACTTCTCACGCCCAAAATGGGCTTCATTTCTTTCTTCTTCACAGCTCACTACCGTGAGCTTCAAGGAAGCAATGAGTGTGTTTTGTTGCAAAAACACAAGTGCTAGCACACTTACGAGAGTTGCGAAGGTGTTAGGGGAGTCCACCCATGAGGCGGGATCCGTTCGACGAAGCTTGGAGCTTGCGGAAGGACCATTTTCACGCCCAAAACAGTGAGCAAATTCTGCACAGCAGTGGTGCCAAACCAGTGAGCGTTTTTGGCTCCATTCGGTTCAAATCGTCTCAACCGATCGATGTGAGTATTCCGCAACTTCGTCGATATGTATTCGCAATGTTTTTCATGCTTATAATCGATCTGGGACCTTAATAGAAACCAACAATGCATCAAGAGCCTAGGTTTGAGCATGAAAATTTTAGGGCTTAAAATTTGGGTAAACTTGTTTTGAGCATGATTTGAATGAATTGAATGTTTGAGTATGCTTATAACATGTTTAATTAGTGATTGATTGGATCAATTTAAAGAATAATGATTGGATCATTTTTCCCCAAAAATTCATGTTGGCCGAAGCTTTAGGGTTATTTGGAAATTTGGAATTTTTTGATTTTGATTCATTGGATGAGTTAGAATCATGTAGGATGATGTTAATTAAGATTAATTGGATTGAATTTTGAATTGAACAAAAATCCCAAAATCCTTCAAGCGCCGAATGTAACAAGCCCTATTTAGTCTTGGATTGATTTTTTTGGACATTGGATGTGTTGGAAATCATTCGGGAAGTTAATTCGATATCGATTGTGAATTAATTGGATTGAATTCAAATCGGACAAAAATTATCTTCCTTGGCCGAGACTTAGAAGCATGTAAATGGTTTGATTTTTTCATTTTTTTGTGTTGGACATATGATAATGAATTGAGCATGATTAATTGGACTAATTTCATGTTTTGGAAATATTGATTTGGGTGATTAATCATGTAATGCACTTTAGGTAATTAAATTGCGGAATTGGATTCATGTAATTTAGTTATTTAGGCCTTAAATTGGATTTGGGCTTATTATGTTGTAATTGGGCTAATTGGGCTTGATTTTATCAAGTTGGGTTTAGGCCAAATGGATTGGATCCAATTGGGCCCAAACCACTACCATAAAGCCCAAATGCAACTTATAAATATTTAAAGTTTAATTGGGCCTAATGGGCCTAAATTGATTTCTAGGCTTATGGGGTTACTCCTTGATTGGGCTTTGGTTGCCGAAGCCCACGCCTTAAAGAAATTAATAAAGCCCATTAGACTTGAATTGAATTGACGTTGGACGTCAATCGGGCTTTGAGTCCCGACGCGATTAAATTTGGAATTTAAGTCGTTAAAGGTTTATTAAATAAAGTGTAATATTTAATTTGGAATTGAATAGTGAATTAGTATTAAATACATGTTTAATTGGATTTAATGATGTAGTTTAATTTAATTCATGAATTCGTACTTTGAGTACTTACTCGCAAAACGAGTTTGACTCGAGCAAAATCAAAGTTGTTTGAACATTGGATGATCACATAATTATCAGATTAATTAATTTGATTAGATTGATTGATAGCATGCTTATGTGTGAATACATGGTTGTGATGAATGAATAATGTATATCGGATGGATATTAGTCGGGTGGGGCAATTTTGGAATTGCTGTAATAAATTCGATTTATTAAATTGGACCTGCGTGTCCAGCCTTATCACCTTTATTCTCTTTGTATTCTCTTCTCACCTATTCCCCTCAATGTAAATGAGGTTTCTTTAGAAGTGTAGTGTAACGGGTAGAAGTAATACAAGCTAGCTTGAGTGAGAAAGGAGAGATTTGATCTAGGATCAATGTGTTAAGTATCCATCCGCATATCATTATTATTTATTTTCATACTCGCTTATTATGTATTTAGAATGCATGTTTAAGGGTGTATGATGATGAGACCTTAACAAAGATAATTAAATTGGTAGCCAATTTGCACGCGAAAAGCCCTCATTAAAATATCATGCGTCTTTCCTTCCATTGAGTGATTCTTGCTCAAGATCCTAGATTGGCATGGGTGTTGGCCAAAGTCAAGCCCTTGTCCGTCGAAGATGTGCTTGAATCACGAAGCTTTGTTCCATATTGGTGTCTTGTCCAAGTTGTGGTTTGTTGGCCAAAGTCAAGACCACTTCTTGTCCATCGACATTGATTACGAAGCTTCCATGGTCAATGGGTCCGCGCTTGACTGGATATCATCAGTTTGTTGTGCCAAAGCCAAGGCCTAGTTGATTCAGAGGAAAAATGTTAGGCTATATATTGGATATATAGGCATATATAAGATATATGTTCGGACTTGGATGTCCACCTACCGGATCTAGGAGTTGGATGAGATCCAATTGATCTTAGAGATCTACCTAGTTGATTATCATACAATTTGTTGGCCAAAGTCAAGATTGTGTGATATTTAACGGGATCCTAGCCCACTAGGAAACACGGTTTCCCGAGTACTCGACAGGGGTTAGAGGCTCGACGAAAAATAGTGGGAGGCAAGAATTGAATTTGCAATATTCGTTCAATTACTCGCCATACGCGCTCAAAAAATATCACTCGTCATATATATAAAAGTATTAGTTGGACTAATATTTAATGTTGTTTTAATATACAGTTGGACTGTATTATAGTTGATATATATAATTGGATTATATTAATCAATATATTTGAATTAATTAATTTCAGGTTACAGTTGATTTTATAATTGGATTATAGTAATCAATGTAATTGAGGTTATTAATTTGGATTATATTTGATTATATAGTTGGACTATTATAATCATTAAATATATATAGTACCACTAATCGTTGATTAAATAGTTGGACTATTGTAATCAAGATAAAATTGAAAAGTTGGATATTTAAATATAATCTGGGATTAAATATTTAAAAATTTAATTTAATTGGGAATAAATAATAGGTTACTTTATTTGATAAAATAACTTATTAACCTTAAGCCCAAAATTAAGCAAAATAAGTAGAGCATAAAATCTTTGGAAGATTTATGTAATGATGACTTTAATGCTTAATTTAATATACTTGTCATAAATCTAATTTTAGATTTAATAAGTATTAAAATTGCAATAAATAATTCTTGGAGAATTAATTGACTATTCTAGAGGTGAAAAGTCAAAGTTTGCAATTGGGCATGTAGCACGAGGTGCACATCGTTTCAATATTCTAAAAACCCAAGGCTTGGCCTAAGGTTCCTGAAATATTGAAAAAGGATAATTGACATATCCCAAAGTGACTACCATTTGGATATGGCAGACACGAAGGAATTAAAGAAAGGGCAAGGCTCTGACTTTAAAAATGTTTGTCAAAGTTATGTTCACTACTAGTATTGAAATTGGATTTTAAATACTTAGTGTGGTACAAAAAATATATGTATTGATGTTTAGAATCTGCTTTGAGCAGGATACTGACTTCAAGCTGAGATTGCTCTGCGAATCGGAAACGGGACGAAAGTCGCTGTTTCGACCGTAGATACCTAAGTTTAGGAACTACCCTAAGGGTGTGTACTTAAATTAGGAACTGTTATAATGTAACTAGTTTGACTAGAGACATTATCTCTATATCAGTTTTAATCCATTGTGGATAAACCTTTATATTCCAGAACACTAAGTGTTTCATTATATAAGATGATACTGAGATAAACACATTAGATGTGAATAACAGAATTTATATTTTGAATATAATTAAAATCTCAAAACATATAAAATGACAAATAAATAGCTCAAAATTGATTTGATCAATAGAGACTTATTTGTGGCATTGTTGTCTGGGACACAATTAAACAAGATTCGTATATCCGCACTTTTGAAGAGTGGGTACTAGGACTGATTTGACTATTCAAATAAAGTCTACGAATCTAGTTTGTTAGGTAAAGTACCTAAAACACTATTTACTTGGTAATAGTGAAAGTGCCACCGATCTGTTAGCCCTATTCATGGTGAAGTTAGTGGGCCCATATCTAGCTAGGCTAGATGTGAACATGAATATTTCGTGACCTTAACGGATGTGGCAACACGTTATGGTTATGTGTTTCTTTTGAAGAACACAGATCGGAAACTATTAAAGTTTCGACACGAAGTAGATAAACAGATCGGCTATAGTATTATACCGTCACGGTAAGACCGTAATGGAAAATACTTAAGCAGTAAGTTTCAAACATACATGAAAGAGTATAGTATTCTTTCAGATGAGTACTCCTCCCGAGACACGTCAGTTGACGGGTGTGTCCGAACGAAAACCGAATTTTGTTGGACATGATAAGGTTTATCACGAGTCGCTCTGAGCTTCATTTCCTTCAACAGGATATGTAACTACAGTGCAAAACTTATTTAGAATAAGGTTCCATATAAATCTGTTTGACAGATATCATATAGGATATGAACAGGAAGAAACAGGGTTTCTCATTCCTAATAATTTGGGTATGCCAGGCATACGTTTGGATGATACCAAACTAAGAACCCAAATTGGATAAGTGCCAATTATAGGTTATCCTAAGGGAAAACCATAAGTATAGTACTTGTAAATCTCACATGAGAACATATATTGTTGCTCACCATGCGGTTTTCCTAAGAGGAAACCGATATGCAGTGGTCAGTGGAGGATAGTGATACTCGATGAAAATCGGAGTAATACTGTTCAAGGCACGAAGTCCGTAATGGAACATAAACAGTTCATCAATGATGAATCTGTACTATTAATCTTCGAATACACAAGAACCGCGTAGATCCAGAGAGAATCAGGAAAACAACCTGGGGTTGGGTTTCTGATGTAACCCCTTCAAGATGTAAATCTTATTGAGGTATACCAACCGACTACGTACGAGGAAGTGATACAAGGTATCGACTCCCTATTATGGCAAAGTGCCATAAGTCCGAAATGGATTCCATGTAAAACAACTATGTTTGGATACTAGTTGATGTACCGCAAGGCATTATGCCTATTGGTACTGTAAACGTCTTCAAGGAAGACATACATGGATGGCAACATACCAACGTACAAAGCTAGGCTTTGGACGGAAAGGTATCGTTATCAACATTGTGTTGATTACGGTTCAACCTTTTACCTGTTGCCATGGTAAATCCATTTTGAGATGCTTGTAGATACTGCATATTTCATTTATGAAATGTGTCAGTTAATGATCAAAATCGCTTTCCTGAAAAGGAAACCTCTTGGAGGATGCTTACAACATCCTGACGATTTTGTATAACCGACAAACAAGGTTTGCGGGCTATTCGATCCATTTTTGGATTGAAACAAGCATAAGGTTTTGGAACTGTCGTTTTGAAATAATCATAATGGTTAATGATTTGATTCAAACGAAATGATTCTTGTGTATAAGGAGGTTAGTGGGAGCGCACTGACAAGGAAATTCCCATAAAGCAATTGTTGAAAGCTTGGCTTTCATAAATATTCTCCGTAGAATTCTGGGGAGTAACAACCTTTATTCAGGAATAAAGATCTACTGGGATAGATTTGGAGTTGTTGTTAACACTCTCGGGAAATTGTACATTTAAAATGTACTTGATATGGTGTCTCATACGCTTTGAGCATATGGAGTCACAATCGGGTCAATCCAAGTGATAGTCACTGGATTGAAGTTAAGGACATCTGTTAGTATCTTAGAGAACTAAAGATGCTGTCTTAAACCATGGAGAAGGAGAACTTGAAGTGACTGGGATCACTACCGCAAGTTTCCAAACAGTTAAATACTGCGGTACTATAAAGTTTGAATAACGGGACAGTGAGCTGGAAATCTTCCGAGCAAGATACTGTTGCCGAATAATAAAACAACAAATGCGGATTATTGTTGCAGCTGAGGCAGCAATAGAAGCCATTTGGATCGATAATAAATCTAATTAGATTAGATATAGTTCTGTTAGCAGCTGAGCTAGGCGTCAGCACAGGCTAAAGAATTAAAGGTCTCATCGACGATCCAGATATATACTTCTATATCATCTGATTCGTTCGGATCATACATCGTGGCGATTGTGATGATCGTATAATCGCGTAGACGAGACGATAATCATGCAAATCCGCTGACGAAAACCTTTTCTCAGCAATTTGAGCGAACCGTACATAGTTCGGGTGTTCGACACTTGAGTGACTGGCTATGTGCCAAGTGGGAGATTGTTGGATAACATGACCCATAGCGTCACTATTTGTACAGATCATAGTTTTGTTGTACAAATTAACTATGTGACAAGGAAATTGCACTCTCATCATTTGTGATTAGATCACCTTAGATATATAAATGAAGAGAGGTCCCTATGATTAGTTCCTGGATTGAGATGATATGAGACAGTATCAGTCCACGAAGGATTAATCATTAAATATCCCTAGCCGGAGTATTATCGAGATGGAACATCGATAATGCGGAATAGGCTAGTATTGCACTTGTACGCGTTGTGAGGGCACAACGGCATAGTTCATATATTTGGGTATTGGATACCATGCAAGTGCGATAGGAGGTTGTGTTTCACCGATGGTACGGGACGGGAAACAGCTTCGCTCTGGATAGACCCCTCGGAATCCCATTGGTATTATGACTATGTGTCTATGGGGAGTCCGACATCAGGGTGGTGTGTATGGTCTTAACCTGAGACTTGCACCGCTAATGCTTACGACAATCAGTATACTTTTGTTGAGGTCGTCTAGGACTCTAACCGGTCTATGTACGCCGCCTGCTGGTATTTCGAGAATCGTAGTAGAGTATTGGTGTGATGTCAAGACGGATGTATCACTCCACTCATAGTGGAGATGATGTCACGCAGGATACGGTATTAGTGCTCTTAAGTGCTGGCCAGCCATCGGGATATTATGACAAGGTCATGTATATCCGATTATAGAGACTAGTTACCAGACATCCGATATGTGCTTCGGACGGGGCACAGACCCTTATCCAGCCCCAGCCTAGCACGTGACTATCCGATACTGGGCCATATACACGATACTTGGTATACTCGCTTGATATAGATCTTAAATATTCTTAGAGAATATTACCGGAGAATTGGATAGACTTCGTGCTTTGCTAGAAGCCGATCTTGTCTCGTAAATCGGTAGAGCGTAGTACTTGGTACGTACGTGATTCGGATACTCGACGACCGTATTTACTGCCAAATTATCCGGGATCTCATGGGTCGCTTCCCGATAATGCACCGATGACGCATAACTCGCACTCATTAATAATCTGGGATTATATAGAAGAAAGAGAAAATTAATCTAGGATTAATTACGGAGATATTTTATCTAGGATAAAATATCGTCTAGAGAGAGATAACATTAATTTGGATTAATCGGTAAATTAATATATTCGATATATTAAAAATGAAATTAGATTTCGACGCGGAATAAAATTAGATTTTAATTCGGGCGAACGAATTAATTTAGAATTAATTCGTTAGCGACGTGAATAGTGAATTTGCTAGGCGTAATCATTTAATTACGACGCGACGGAAAAACTCGCTAATTAGGAATTAGCGAAACCGAGCCCGAGTGTGATTGCGAGCGCATTCGTATTTCGAATTCGAGTGGCGGCAACGCAAGTCACATCAAGCGTCAAATCATTCGTCACATCAGCGTCAAATCAAATGTCACTTTGAGTGATGTGATTGATTGATGTGATTGATTGATGGATTGACTAACATCATGTCACTTTGATAAAGTGAAATGAATAGTTGATGGTTTTAGGTGAAATAGTGTTGGTGGTTGAGAAGCCATTTCCATTTGATTTTATTTAATAAATAAAATGGTAAATGCTTTTATTTTCTTGGAAAAATATATAAGGTTTTTGGAAAATCTTTTATAACTTAATAAACTTTTCTCTCCTCCAATTCTCTCTCACTTCTCACGCCCAAAATGGGCTTCATTTCTTTCTTCTTCACAGCTCACTGCCGTGCGCGTGAGCTCAAGGGAAGCAATGAGTGTGTTTTGTTGCAAAACACAAGTGCTAGCACACTTACGAGAGTTGCGAAGGTGTTAGGGAGTCCACCCATGAGGCGGGATCCGTTCGACGAAGCTTGGAGCTTGCGGAAGGACCATTTTCACGCCCAAAACAGTGAGCAAATTCTGCACACAGCAGTGGTGCCAAACCAGTGAGCGTTTTTGGCTCCATTCGGCTTCAAATCATCTCAACTGATCGATGTGAGTATTCGCAACTTCGTCGATATGTATTCGCAATGTTTTTCATGCTTATAATCGATCGGGACCTTAATAGAAACCAACAGGGATTGTTAAACATATGTGATGACCTCGACTTGTATAGTTCATAAAGGCCGTTTGTGTTCTTCACGAATTCGGAGGTGGCTGAATTACGTACATATTAGCTAAGCTTATATGACGAACGTGTCTGAACTTATAGAGTCCCAATATGAAGTGTACTCATTGAGCACTTGGGTAATCAATTAATTTTGATCAAAGATAATTATTCGATATTATAATTATCAACTAAGATAATCAGTGTTATTGGATAACATTGATTATTTACTTTGACATAAATGGATTAATTGGATTAATTCAATAATTACACAAGGGCTTAATTGTAAAATCATAATTATCTCTACTTTATGAGGATATTATGGTAATTATAAGTATGTAATAATATGTGATTTTGGCTTGATTTAATTGGATTAAATCAAAGTGGCAAACATTGAACTAATCCATTTCCTAATCCTTGGCTTGATTTAATTGGATTAAATCAAAGTGGGAGACAATGGAGATTAGTCACACCTAATTATACATATTTGGACAAATTAGATTAAGCCCACTTAAAAGTTGATTATAACTTTTATTAATTAAAAATTGCCTAAGTTTTGCTATAAATAGGAAGCTTAAGGAATGTTTTAATTATAAGAAAAATAATAAACATAAGCATAATCAAAAGCTTGAGTAAGCTATACACAAGTTATTCTTGAGAGATTAGCCAGTTTAGAGAAGTGTTTAGAGAAGCTTGTGAGGTCTCTACAACATTCATCTAGGAGAAATCAAGATTGGATCTTGAAGTAAACCTTGGAAGCATTAGAAACAGATTGGATCTTGAAGTCAAGCTTGCACATGGAGATTCTCCAACATTTCACAAATGAGAAGTAGATTGGATATGCATCAAGCTTACATAGTTAAGTTTGGTCTTCTCCTAAGCTATGTTCATTTGTGTATTAGATGCATGATCACATAGCTTAACGTTGAAAAAAGCTAATCAATTGTGTTAGGATACTTTAGAAGTATAAACACAAACATACTCATGTATTAGGTCAAAGATGTTCATGTCGGACATGGAATTTTTTAATAAGTGTTTGGAACTCTAGATTAAAGCTTAGAGTTATGGCTACCATTCTAGAATCATTTGACACCTTTGAGTGACCTAGAATTGTTCATGAGATATTTCTTATCGGATTCTCTTTTGGGTTGTAATTTGATTCAAAGAAAGGCATATATATATTTAGAATTTATATATGTTTTTCTATAAATAAGTGTTGTGGTGATTTTGAATTAAATTAGTTTTGGGTGATTTTAATAAAGTGTTTTAAGGGGTTTTTATTTTTAGAAAAAATAAATTTTTTTTAAAAATATGTGGGTTGCTCTCGGCCAAATTGGCCGAGAGCATGGCGCTGCAGCGCCAAGCATGCTGAACAGCAGCATTGCCTTGCCCCATGTAGGCATTGCATTTTTGCATGTGAAACCCGATGATGAGTCTCAGTTGGAGGCACTACCGTTTTAGTTAAGGATATTGTGGGAAACGGTCGTCAGAAGGGAATCGGTATTTCGTTAGATCCTTATTCACTTGTTTAGCGTCAACCTCGCTCGTTGGGACCTCCGTTTTAAAACACCTTTGGCCTAAAAAACCTCGAACCTTTTAATCTTGGCCCAAACCCACTCACCCAACCAACACAATACCTAGCCCACCAAGACAAGACCCACATGCCCATCACCCTAAAATACACCCAAATTAAATTAATATTAAGAAAAGAACGTAATTGAATTAAATAAAAAATAATTAACCCATTTACCAAATTAAATAAGACATTAAAATATAATTATACCAAATTAAAAATTGTAACTTCCTAATCCAAAATATTATATACTAAATTAAAGATATTATGCCTAATAAAAATCAATCATAACCAATTAAAATATTGACTTCCTAATCTAACAAATTAAATGCCGAACCAAGCAAATCAAATATTCAACCTTCCTAATTCACCAAATTTTGTCCCCCCCTCAATCCATGATTTCCTTATCCAACACCAAATCAAATCCTCTCTTTAATGCCAAAATCCCTTCATTGTGAGACAAAGAGAAGCCCTAGCCCTTCTCTATATATAAACAACCCAAAACCAAAGCCAAACCCCTCTCTAATCTCACACAATTCACGCCCTACACAATAAGGAAAGCCTAGTTCATTCACATAATATTCACACGAGATACAAGACATCAAAACCCTAAGACCTTGCATTGCCGTGAACACCACCTCCAATCTACCTCATTCATGCACATCACTCCTACACACAGCCCCATTGCCGCATCTAGCCTCATTCACAGCCCCAAACTCACGCCTGAACATACCTTGAAACAGCCCCAATAACCCCTCAAACTCACGCGAAACAGTCCTCTCTGCATCACCTTCACTGCACGCCTAAATACCCTACTGCACTGCCTCCTTCACTGCCGTAAATCACCCCACTGTTCTGCCCAGTTTTCACGCCCAATATGTCCCCCAAAACAGTCCCGAAACACCCAAAACAGTGACCTGAACAGTGAGCAAAAAATACAGAGGAAACAACAGTAAAACATAGGCCAAACAACAAGCAAAGCAGCAAAACAGTGAGCCAAGACGCTAAACCAGTGAACCGGATAAATAGAGGAGCTTTACCCTTCCGATCTCCACGAAATGCAAGTCCGAAAGTCGGCAAAAAAGGTTAGACCTGAGGGTATTTTCCACATTCATTTTCTGTTTTATTTTTATTATTCATTGAGTATTGTTCGCATGATTTTTATGTCAAAATACATGTTGTGGCCCTTGAGTAGATAATATGCATGTATCATGAAATATTGTATGTTGTGGACTTGGAATAAAATAAAAGATGTGTCAAATCTCGCGGTATATCGGATGGAAATCCGGACATAAATTTCATAGCCGATTCCGAATGGACGGTAGTATGATCTGTACTCAGGATACAACTCCACGTACCGCTTGAGTAAACGACACCCTCTTTTGTTTTATGTTGCTTTGGTTTATTTATTTTTCGTCATTTGAATTCTGCATGTTACTTGTTTATGCATGATTCAATCGAGCGCATGGGCTTAGTAAGTGCGATGAAAGGTCCCATATTTGGAGGGGTTAAAATCCTTTACCACGATGTTTTGCCGTGCCGGTTGATGTGTGTTCGGTTGAATGCAAGATATGTTCAATCGGGCATACTAAGTTTGATATTATTTTTGTTAATTCTTTGTATGCATGATGCAATCGAGTGCATGGGCTTAGTAAGTATGATGAAAGGTCCCCTATTTGGAGGGGTTAAAATCCTTTACCACGATACTTTGCCGCGCCGGTTGATGTGTGTTCGGTTGAATGCAATATATTTTCAATCGGACATACTAAATTTCATATAGTTATCTTTATCTTTGTACTCATTGTAACGAAAGGCGCATAGGCTTATTGTGTTGGATCAAAAGGTTCTCCATTCGGGGGAAGAAAAGCCTAAAAGGCTACCTTTACCACGATATTTGCCGTGTCTTTCATCTATTGATTGCATCGTCTATCCCCGTCTTGGCTCGACCTATTGTCATTGGTGTACCCATATTCCCAGCCCTTGCACTTTCCTTTATCCACCAAAACACAGGTCTCCCTTAAAGCCCCCTAGCCTCAACACGCCCCAAGCCTTCAACACAGCTCAGGCACTCACGCCACCCACGTAACAACACACTGCCTCACGCCAAATTGCTTTCACCGCTTCACACAAGCCACCTATCCCTTCACGATAAAACCCCCTTAAACCAACCATATGTCTCCTTCAATTCACGCACAAACTCACGCACGTAGCACACTGCCCCCCACCGCCTAAAGAGCCCATAAACACGACACAAGCCTTCAACGCCCCTAGCTTCATCACAAATGCTCACTTGCCCCACGTTGACAGTCCCCACGCACTCAAACAATTCACGCAATTCACCTGCCATTAAGCCGCTTACCACAAGCACAACTCCTCACGTTATTAGCCCTAACCTAGCACTCTCGCCTAGCCACACTGCCAGTGCACACACTCACAACTCCCCGCGTCATAAAGTCACCTTGCACTCACGCACACACTCACAACTCTCACATAAAGCCAACTATACCATTCATGCATGTATTATGAAATCCCATATTGCCATTCTTATCTTTGTACGCATCATGATGAAAAACATGTTTATTCCATTGGTTGCATCATTTACCTTAGTCTTGGCTTAACGTATTACAATTTATATATCCATGTCATGATAGCATTTGAGTACTATTTCTTGTGGTATATCGGATGGAAACCCATACATAATTCCGTAGCCGATTCCGAATGGACGGTAGTGCGGTCTGTACTTGGGGATACAATTCCACGTACCACTTGGAAAAGTGGTCACATGTGTGCTTGTGTGGTTAGTGTGTGCTCGTGCTTTCGTGAATACAATATGCCAATGAAGTTGTATGTTCATTACTACTTTGATGTACTTTCAAGCATGCAATCTTAGATGTGAAATATATGTAAATTTAGGTGTAAGTTTTATTTTTGTACATGTGAATTTAGAAGCATGGTACTCTTGGAAAGAAGTGTTACTTAAGCTTGATTAAATTATTACGCAAATCCTTTCATTACAAGTGACATAAGTGAGGGACCATTCCGAACCCAACGGTTTGAGGTCTTCCCTTGCCAGGGGTGAGTGCGGCCTTAAATCTCATTTTCCCGGTTCACACCGGGTGGCGACTCCATTATTTTTCGGTTTAGTCCCCCGCGGGCTACTCCGTACTCCCAACTAGGCCGCGAGCCTAGAACAGCATGCGTCGCCCAATTTCTGTTGTCCATACCTCAATTAGTAACACGGGTCCGAAATTTTTTGAAATTTGTCCAGTTTTTATCCCAATGATTTTTCCGGATCCAGATTTATTTCTGGTTTTCCCTAAAACACTTGAAAAATAAAATAAAATATTTTATTATTTTTTAAAATAAACCATGCTAGATATTCACGGGTTAGACCCATTTCCGCTGCGCGAGGCACCGATCCGACCCTAGGGGTTCTACAACTGCCCTAACAACATCATGTTGAATTTTTGGTAAATTCAAAGGCTTATGGAGATGGGTCAATCTAACTTTTACCAGTACATCCTGCCTCTGGCGGGGTGCTACAGATGTGGTATTAGAGCAAAGGTTTAGATGTCGGTGACTGCAGCCACAGGGTATCCGATCATTTGAATAAGTTTTATGCTACTTATAGACTATATAGGTCTCATGTTTGAAATTTGATTTGATTTCTGGTATATGGTATGATTTTCATTGATATAGGTGATTTGGATTATCCGTATATGTTTGTGTACTATGAAAATATGTATTTGCATAGATATACTAAGTTAAATTATGTGGTTTAAGTAATGTGAGTTCAATGTGTTATGGGTACAAGTAATTCTATGATTTTGATAGTCTGAATTGTGAAATGATATTTTGAACTATGTTTTGAAAACTTGGTATTTGAAATTTTACATAAAAGTGTTTTGAAAAGAAAATGGAAAGGAAAGAAGAAAGAAAGAAAGTTTTTCAGAGGTTTTGATTTTGATTATAAAAGGATAAAGAAAATATTTCTGCCTCGATACTTGATTCGCATTTTCATGTTTTTAGATTTATCAATATATTTCCGTCTAGGTGTTTGATAATATATTTCTGTCTCGGTACTCGAAAATGATTTTGATATTTTAAAACTATAAAATTTATTTCCGTCGAGACACTCAAAAATCTATTTTTGTCATGGTGTTTGATGATTTTATGTTTTTGACCCTCCGTGCTGCTTGTATATGTATCGTTCCGGCTTGGCCGAGGTGCTTGTTATGGGGTCCAGACCATTAGAAAATGGCTGCCCCACTACCTTGTCGACATAGTCCGTACACTGTTCAGTCTGTGCGCATAACCGAATAGTGGATGCTCGATATGTATTTTGTAAACTTTGCATCAAAGATTTATTTTGATTTATACATATTTATGTTTTGGGGGGGATTATTTCAAAAGAATTACATTTTGATTTTGATGTATTTCGACATTGTTTATAATATTATACGATATGATATATTTCTCTCACGGCATTTGTATATGGTTTTTACAATTTTATAAATTGATATGATATGTCTCCGTCGTGATGCTTGTATAGGGGTTTGTCTAACTGTAGTGGGCTGACCCAACCCTCTGTCAATAGGGGATCGTTTCGTTCATTGTCCGATCTGTGCGCGCGATTCGGGCATTGGGTGCTTGTTTAAATTTCATCCAGTGAGTTATACTGGATGCTCGAAATGGATTTACGATAATAGATTTTGAAACTGATTTTGTTTACAGTAAAGAGTTTTTCAAATGTATTTTCGAAATGGTTTTTGAAAGAGATCGTTTTACGTTTTCTATTTTGAATGATGACAGAGATTGACATATTTCAGACTATCAACATCATAAGAGCACAATTATTTTGAGTCACTTCTGGCCGTGACAATGGATGTATTAGATGATATAAAAGATTATGTTCGTAATGAGAATACGTATGTAAGCTTATCATTAGTCATGAACCTTTTGAGGATTGTAATGGTTATGTATGCCTTGTCAGCCATACAAAATTGTATGTGCGATGAGATATGTACGTATGTAAATTTTGATATTGATGTCGTTTACATATATGATATAGAATGACATGATGCGAAATGAATGAGTTCCATTTTTTATTGTGGACGAAATAGATAGTATGAAATTCGTGTTAAGTTTCCATTTTGAAATTGTATTTTGTTGTGTGCAAAGAACATGTGCTATGTTCCTCATTTCAGATGATATATATGATTGACTGTATAGAATCCTTGTTTGACTTTCTTTTCTGTTGATGGATGAGTGAGAAATGGTTTGAGCGTATTTCTATGGATGAGTGTGAATTGAGATGATAAGTTTGATATGTTGT
>SKCR01001108.1:0-28411 GCA_019454045.1 Zanthoxylum bungeanum | reverse complement strand
GCTTGTCGTACAGTTTCCGGACGACTTGTCGTCCTCTTCTCTAAATAACGGATGACATGTAGTACGGACTCTTCTGGGAGTGTTTTTCTGGGTAAAAACATATTCAACTAGCCAACTTCTAGGGTCCATATCTTTCTCAATTTTAATCCAAATTAAGTACATAATTATACAAAATTGAAGATCTCATGACCTAGTTTTCAAAACATATTTGAACATGCGATTATCAATTTTCTACAGAGAGTTATTACGGCCCAAAGTTGGAAGAAAATCATTTTTGAAAACAAAAAACAGAAGCATTTTCAACATTTTTCATCCATGTTCATGCAATTTTTGTGTAATCCAACTAGAATACATGCATTTAAGCTCTGATACCAATGTTAGGAAACATAATCCCTAATATATTTACATGTTTGTCCTCTTAGGATCTAACCATACATGTATTACTAGTCCTAGATTTATTTACATGCTAATTGAAATAAATCTATACTAACCACAACACAATTGCATACCTTTTATGCTTGTAGAGACCTCTTAATCAAACTTAATTGATTGCTTAACTCAATAAGCAAATGGTCTTATTTATAGGAGGGAAATCAAGTCACTATGTAATCACATGCATTGATTACTTTAATCACATTATTAGGATGCATAATGACCTTTTCTAACCCTTCCAAAAATGTTACCATCATGAGTGTACCATATGTTCCCCATTTAACATTTTACTAATTGTTGTCACTTAACAACTCTTGTTGTTACTTAATTATTTGATTAACAATTCTTGTTGTTTACTTAGTAATGAAATCATTACTAATTGTTGTTATTTAACAACACCACATAATTAACTTAATAATTTCCAACATGAAATTATTACTAATTGTTGTTATTTAACAACACCAAATAATTAACTTAATAATATCCAAATAAAAATAATTACTAATTGTTGTTATTTAACAACACCAAATAATTAACAACAATTAATTTCCAACAAGGATGATATGAAGAGAAGAATTCTTCTGAACACCTACGGAATGGCTTTCCCTATGAAGATGGATCTGGATAGACAAATTCTTTCTCCGTATGAGTTTCGAGTGATTTAAATTAGCTTTCTGTGAATGTTGAAATTTATTTATTCTAATTTCTCTAATTCAATGTAATTATTTATGATGCTGTTGCTGGTAATTTATTTAACAACTGTGTTAGCTTGCTGTAGTTGATGTGATCTCTGTATTAAACTACTTGTTCTGTTGTTGATCGACTATGCCACATTCACTTGAACTTTCACTGTAAATGATATTGGGATTTGGATTGATAACCATGGCACAATGGTGAAATTAATACTTTGTCTTTCGGTATTAATTTTCTTTAAGATAGTTTAGTTACTCATAATACGTTAGGTGTCCTTTTATCAAGAAAGAGGAATGTTGTAAATCTTTACTCTTTTTGTTCTTGATGCCTCTGCGTTGTTGCTCTTCTCTATAATAGTCTTGTTTTTTCTTTTGTGGAGTCATTTATAAATTAATCACCTTAGAGTGGTGAAATCACTGTGCAATCCTTTTCTTACCCTTGAGCTTAACTGTGCCTATTTGTCTATGTTATTTATTGGATTCCTCAGATATCATCTTTGTGATTATTTTCAAAACTCGTTCCTGGCCTTATGGATCAGCAATTTCTGTTGATTGTTGACTTTGTATACAATTAATGGTCTTGGGGATGATTCTGTTTTATATGCGTATTTCTGTAGAGAAGTTTATGTATTTCTCTGACAGTTTTGATGCAAAGTTGTTTCTATCATGAGTACACGAAACTACCAGTGCAGCAGACTTAGAGGCTAGTGCTCTTGATTTAAAAACTGATCTTAAAGGACGGACTCAAAAGAGAAAACAGTTGGTTAACGAAAATTTTGATTGCTTTGCCTCTTGCTAAACTACAATTGATGGTTTGTAGACATCCCTAATCTTTCTTGGATTACTGATCTTGCTTTTGAGTGTTATTTGATTGGACAATTTCATTCTTTATGGTTTTTACTTGCATGTTAATTCTTCTGCAGATATCGAGTCAAAATTGAAACGAATTGAAGAAGACCCTGAAGGTTCAGGGACTGCTAACTTGTTCAACTTAATGCAAGGAGTTAGTTCACAGGCTAACTGTGCATTTGAACCTCTATTTGAGAGACAGGTAGGTGAGATACTAATTTTACATTTGCCTGGAAGTTCGCATGTCTAGACTGAAAATAGTCATGAGTTTTATTTAGATCTTGAATGACTCTTTTGTAGGCTCAAACTGAGAAAATAAGGTCTGTCCAAGGAATGCTTCAGAGGTCAAAACTTGCCCAGTACTATTCGTGGAAGCATTAGCAAGAGTGAATATGACCTTGCAGTCAGGGAATACAAAAAGGCGAAGTCGATAGCACTACCCTCTCATGTATGTTAGAAATCTAAGTATCTAACTTATGTCATAGCTGTCGATTCAATAATTTCCAGTCTAATATTTAAGTGTCAGTGAAGCATCAGCTATATGGACATGACTTGAGTATATATGTGTAACATTTGGGAGCATGTATGCAAATGTGTTTGTTCGTGTAGTTTATGTATGTGAAAGTAAAACAAGTTTATGATGTTATCTCTGAAGGAGAGAGTTAGATTTCCCGTTTCCGTATATATTTTAATCATTGGATGACCTACTAACGAGTTGTACTCTCTTTTTCTTCTTGTTTTTTTTTTTTTTGGTTACTTTGCTATTTGCAAAATCTTATAAATTTCAGATTGTATCTTTCTTGGTTTATTTTGTTTAAGATCATTCATGTCTCTGTCCTTGAGCCGTGCCGTAATTTAAGACGTGCAATGCTTTAGTATGTATTGAATTGTTATCCTGACCATGCTTTTTCCCTACTTGAAAAAATATGTTTACGTCTGCATATTTCAGGCCAAGATATTGAAATGCGTCCTTGAAGAGGTTCCAAAGATCATGCAGGAGTTCAAAGCCATACTTTACAAGTCGATAGAAGACCCCCAAATAGACTTGACAACTGTAAAGATTATATATAAAACTTCTTCTTATTTTATGACTGAGTGCAGTCACTTTGGACACGATGTCGAACAAGCAACTTCTTTTTATATTCTACTGCAATTAGGGGAAAAAAGTTCTTCATAAGTAACTTTAAGTTTTATTTTATTAGTTGGATTCATGAATTTAAAGATATTGTATTATCGATGGATTTTTAATTATTTCGATATTTAATGAATTGGATGCGTATATGTAATTGTTAAATGTTTATGGATTTGTATTATGTTTTATTTAATTTATGATTTTATAATTAAATTAGCAAAAATATTTTAATAATATTGATATATTTTTAGAAAAAAAATCGTGATAAAAATATTGTCACTTATTGTGACAGAATATTAATTTGAATTATACTTCTCATTAAATGAATTATGAAAAACTAATGATAATTTTATGACGGGTAAATTTTATCACACTAATGACAAGTTTATGACAGGTAAATTTTATCACTGTGTCATGATAAATTTTTCTCTGTACGATAGATACATGTCCGACAGGACATACAGGATGTCCGGCCGGATATGATGAGTCAACGAAACAAAAGATTTTAGATACATAATTTAATTTTTAGGGGCCCACATGTCGTACCTCAAGCGTTACTCGGCTTTGAGAACATTGTTGAAGGTTTAATCTATTGTTTTGGTCTCTTGCTAGAAGAATTCACAGGGTTGTTGTGTGTGATTTAGGAGTTTGGTATGGTTTATTGGGTGATTGGTTTAGTAGCTTCTTTTGGTTCTGTTTTTAGCTATTATTCTTCGTTTGTTGTGCGTAAGTTACCTCCTACGGACCAAGGAATCATTTAACTCGAGATATAGTGATTAAGAATCTATCTTATGATGCATGGAATAAGTGGCTGCAACAAGTATCTGGTGCATGGATGCTGTGGATATGCCCTTGGTGGTGTGTCTGTCATGTTACCATTGACTTCTTTGGACATTACGTACCTCTCTCAGGCCTCCACACCAGTTTTTTCTATCTTCCTTCTAGGCTTCATCATCAGTGTGGGTTCCTTCCATACCTTGTTCCTGAGAGGCGTACTTTCCGAGGTGGCCCTATTTCTCGTCGTCTCTTGAACCACTTCCATGAAAAGTGGATTCAGCGCCATGTTTGTACTGTTACTACCCCAAAGTATGCCTATGCACCAAACGATCGTGGGTCTCCAGCTGGTTCTTTGGATTCAAATCATGCATTGAAAAGATAAAGACGATGATTTATGCATGCTTGTTTTTGAGTTTCCTCATTTGGCTACGATTGTGCATTTATGAACAATACTAAGGTTTATTTCAACAAGACTTTAGCATTTTTCCTTGGTACATGTGTGAATATACTCATTATTTTATTATGGATAGTACCCCTATCATTAGTTGGCCTTTTCAGGTATTCTGACAAACTATTTTTCGCTCACTTATCCGTTATTTTTTCCTAAACCGTTTTTGGTTTATCGAGATGCTCTTATTTTTACTTAGGCCGTTGTAGGACACAGAAATCGGCGACGCTGTTCCAGGCTCGCGGCCTAGTCGGGAGTACGGAATAGCCCACGGAGGAACTAAACCGGAGAATAATGGAGTCGCCACCCAGTGTGAACTGGGACAAAGATTTAAGGCCGCACTCACCCCTCGCAAGGGAAGACCTCAAACCGTTGGGTTCGGAATGGTCCCTTACTTATGCCACTTGTAATGAAAAGATTTGTGCAATAATCCAACCAAGTCTACGCAACCTACATCTAAGTTTGCATAAGGCCTATATCTAAAAAGTAAAACCTATATCTAAGTTTGCATGCTTTAAAAGTAAGTCATCATAACGGAAAACACACGATAAAACACAATAATCTCATGAGCATATTAAACATAAATTAAATTCCTAATGCGAAAGTAAAAACTAAATCACGCATAAAGAAATAACATACTAACGACTAAATCATGCTTAAAAATAAATAACATACTAACGACTAATTTGATGCTTAAAAATAAATAACATAATAACGACTAAATCATGCTCAAACATAAGGTTGGATGAAACGAAATATGTGTGTCTCTCAAGCGGTACGTGGCATTGTATCCCGAGTGCAGATCGCACTACCGTCCATTCGGATTCGGCTACAGAATTTACGTCCGGGTTTCCATCCGATATACCGCAAGAGAGAACACATATTCCATTCATCCGAAAGTCATATCATACACCAATCCACAATACTTATGCGAAATAAAGTAAGAAAATAAATAAAAATAAAGGAGAATAAATAAAAAGGGTGCCCTCAGGTCTAACCTCTTACGTCGTCTCTCGGAAGTGCGCTACGCGGTTGTCGGAAGGGTTGATGGCTAAGCAACTCCTCCGGTTCACTGGTTCAACATTTTCCTTCGCTGTTTTGCTGTTTGGGCTGCTGTTTTACTCTGTTTTGCGACTGTTTCTGGTCACAGTTTTGGCTTACTATTTTGCGGTATAATTATGGACTGTTTTGGCTTAAGGTTTGCAGGTTTTACTGGGCAGTTTTGGCTTACTGTTTACGGGTTTACTGGGACAATGCAGTTTCAGTATTTTTGGCAGTGTAGTTTCGGTGTTTTGGGGAGTTTTTTTAGGTGCAGTTTACTGTAATTGCAGGGGCAGTTTGGGGCAGGATTTCAATGGTCAGAGGCTATGTTTTCAGTGCAGTTTTCGGTGGTCAGGGGGCTGTGTTTTCAGGGCAGTTTTGTTGATGGTTTGCGGCAATTTTGGGTTGATGATTTACTGCAGTTTATGGAAGGTTTTGGTGCGTGAATTGAAGCTAATGGTGTGAAGTGAGTGGCTGAGTGAGAGGCTTGTTACGTGAATTGCTGACTGTTGAAGGGGGCTTTTGCGTAAAGAAGGCATGTGGCGTGAGGGGCTTTGTGCGTTGAAGGCAGGCTGAAGGCTACGTGAGCGTGGGGAATTGTTGAAGAGGGCTTTACGTGAATGAGGGTTGTTCACGTGGGGAATTGTTGTTTACGGCAATATGAGGGTTGATGGGTGTTAATGTGCGTGAATGGACTAGGGCTTCTAAGGTGGGTTTTGGCTTCTTTTTATAGGCAAATGGGTGGGGCTTGTCCTTGTATGAGAAGGGAAGGAATATTGCAATTATAGGGAGTATCTCCTAATTAGTGTGCTATAAGGAAAAATATATTTAATTATGGATGTGATTTAATTGATTTGATTTGATCTCTTTCAATTAGGAATATGATTTGATTTGATTTGATTTGATTTCTTTAATTTGGGAAGGTGATTTGTCTTGATTTTAGCATTTGTTTAATGTGTGATTTTATTATTTTTGGATAGGTTTGGGCGTGGGCTTGGTCTATTTTGGTGGGCTTGGTGTGTGACTTGCAGGGGTTTGGGCTAATGATGTGTTTTAAAATAGAGGTCCAACAAGCAAACCCGAAGCTAAGCAAGCGAATTAAATCCAACAAAGTGTCAATTTATGACTCTTCCTTTTCGACGTCCGTTTCTCGCGACTTCCACAACTTAAAGAGTAGTGCCTCCATGTGAGACTCATCATCGGGACTTATATGCAAAAATGCAGTGCCTACAGCCATCATTTGCAGATTTTTATCCTAACGAGCTTATTTTTTTATGCAAATTATTTCTTAAGCCTTTCAATGTTTGATAGGTTCTATGGACTCGTTTCTTCCAAATCGGATAATGGCACGACCTTGTTTTTCAAAATCCTCTTAACCAAATATGGCCCTTCCTAATTGGGCCTGAACTTCCCATTGGATCCATTGCCAATGGTCTTGATTGTTTCAGCACCATATCTCTTCTTTAATCTTGTTGGGCTTGACTTTTTTGTTGAAGGTTCGAGCTATTCTCTTCTGGTACAACTGGTGTGATACACGCCCTCATCCTCTTTTCATCCAATAGAGCCAACTGTTCGAATCTCTTCTCGGTCCATTCTTGTTAGGGCAAGTCTGTCTCTATCATACCTGCATTAATTATACTTCAATCTCTACTGGCAGTACTTCTTCCACGTATGTTCTTCTTTGTAGCTACTTGACTCATGTAGGGACCTTGTGGAAGGTGACTATACCATAAAGGTTGAGACATGGGATGTGACATTTTAGCTAGAGCAGTGAGAGTTTCCAGTTTTTTTTTTAAATAATAGGTATTTAAATTTGAACAATGTGTTATTTAGTCATGATTTTCACAGGAATTTGAGGTTTTTTCAAAACTTTTGGATGATGGTTTTTCAATTTCGTTTAATAATAATTCAGTTATGTATTGCTAGAAATGGATTAACTATATGCACATGAAACACAAAGTACACCTTATATGTGTTAAGACCGTTAACGCATAGTTCACAGCTCAACACTGAGATGTTTAAGATTGAAAAACCTAAAAGAAAATGGAAAAAGATTTCTCACGATGGCACATATATGTGGCATCTTAGACTTGGTCATTTTAGCCTTGACCGGATAGATAGGCTAATAAAGAAGGGAGTTTTAAACCAGTTAAAGCTTGGTACTTTACCAGTCTACGAATCTTGTCTAGAAGGAAAAATGACCAAAAGACTTTTTACTGGAAAAAATATAAGAGCCAGTCAACTACTTGAGCTAATACTTTTGGACATTTTGGGACCAATGAATGTAAGAGTCCAAAGTGGTTATGAATACTTCATTAATTTTATTGACGATTATTCATGTTATGGGTAAATTTACCTAACGCAACACAATTGTGATACCTTTGAAAAGTTCAAAGAATATCGTGTTGAGGTTGAGAACAAATTAGTTAAGACGATCAAAACTCTACAATCGAATCGTGGAGGAGAACACATTGATAGGGATTTCGAGGAATTCTTGGCTGAGCATGGGATAGTATCCAACTAACAACATATGGAACACCGAAGCAAAATGATGTTTTAGAGAGGAGAAATTGGACCCTACAAGACATGGTAAGCTCTATGTTTATTTATAGTTCACTACTTAGTTCATTCTGGGGATATGCACTGCAAATAGCAATATATATCCTTAATGCAGTTCCATCTAAGTCTTTTTCTAAGACTCCTTTAGAGTTGTGGAATAGTCGTAAAGCGAGTTTACGATATTTTCGCATATGGGGTGTCCAGCAAATGTGCCGAAGAATAAGACTACAAAATTGGAGCCAGGTTATTAGGTGTGCCTATTTGTAGGCTTTCTTAAGGATACTAGGGGCGGTTTATTATATAGCTTGGAAGATAAGAAAGTGTTTGTATTGAAAAATGCTAAATTTACTGATGAAGACTATATGAGGGAGTTCAAACCTCGAAGTAAAGTGGTACTCGAGGAGTTACTTGCTATTTTGACCAGCACACCATCATCAACAATAGTTGACAGAAGCATAACACCTTCGACATCTGAGAGCCAGATGCAAGTATATTAGAATGATCTACCACCTCGATGTTGTGGGAGGGTTGTACGACAACCTGATCGATATCTTGATGTTAGATAGACATAATTTATTGCATCCAATGATAGTTTAGATGATCCATTGACCTATTGTAGTGCAATGGATGATTTTGAGAAAAAAGAATGACTCAAAGCCATTAACCTCGAGATGGAGTCGATGTACTCCAACTCAATATGGGAACTTATAGACCAACCTAATGGGGGTAAAACCAATAGGTTGGACGTGGATCTATAAAAGAAAAAAGAGAAGCAGATGGGAAGGTACAGACCTTTAAGGCTAGGCTAGTGGACAGGGGTTATACCCAAAAAGAGGGAGTCGATTATGAAGAGACTTTCTCACTAGTAGACATGCTCAAATCCTTCCGCACTCTTCTCTCCATTGCCATATATTATGACTATGAGCTTTGGCAAATGGATGTCAAGACTGTATTCTGGAATGGCTGTATCTATATGGTACAACCAGTGGCGTTGTAGCGCAAGATCAAGAGCAAAAGGTTTCCAAGCTGCAAAGGTCCATCTATGGACAAAGTTGACATCTCAATCTTGGAAGATAAGATTTGATACCACGATCAAGTCTTATGATTTTGAGTAGAACATCGATGAGCATTGTGTATACAAATGCGTCATTGACGGTAAGTTGGTTTTTCTTATTTTGTACGTCGATGATAATTTACTCATTTGGAATGATGCAAAAATATTACCGAACGTGAAATTCTGGCTAGCTAAACAAATGCAAATGAAAGATTTGGGAGAGGCCAGTTATGTATTACTTGGGATCCAGATTCTTCTGGAACACAAGAGATGACTATTAGTTATGTCTCAAGCATCCTATATCGATAAGATACTTGTGCGATTTAGGATGCAGAATTCCAAGAAATGCAATTTGCCTTTCCAATATGGAATTCATTTGTCAAAGGAATAACCTTCTAAGACACCTCAAAGAGTTGAGGAAATGACACATATCTCATATGCCTCAACCGTTGGTAGTCTCACGTATGCTATGTTGTGTACGAGACCTGACATCTGCTTTGTAGTGGGAGTAGTCAGTAGGTTTCAGTGAACCCAAGATTAGATAATTGGGTGGCTGTGAAACACATTCTACAGTATCTTACGAGAATGAGAAATCATATGCTTGTGTATTCTAGTGAAGATATGATTACCAGAGGATACACATACCCTAATTTTCATACCAATGTCAATTCTAGAAAATCAACATCTGAATCAGTGTTTACCCTAGGTGGTGGAAATATTATGTGGAAGAGAATAAAGTAATCTTGTATTGCTGACTCCATAATATAGGCTGAGTATGTAGCAACTTGCAAAGCATGTAAGGAAGCACTCTGGGTCCATAAATTCTTATGAGCTATGAAAGTTGTTCCAGTTATGGATAAACCACTAAAACTTTATTGTGATAATAGTGGTATAGTGGGAAATTCCAAAGAACTAAGAAGCCACAAAAAGGGAAAGCATATAGAGAGGAAATATTATATCATCAGGGACATAGTACATAGAGAAGACATATATGTCATGAAGATTGCATCCGTAGAGAACCTAGTTGATCAGTTTACAAAGACTTTGTCGGCTAAAGTGTTTAAAAGTCACTTAGAGGGCTTATGATTACATGATATGTCCCATTTACTGTGATGCATGTTGGCGATTGTTGGGATATATGCCCTAGAGCTTCACGTTCTTTGTAAACATAACCTTTTGCTTACAATAAAAGATGCATTATTCATTTATCAATTGTTTTGATTTAAATATCATGTTATAAATTATCCTGTTTATCCTTGATTACTTATGTGCCTTCAGGCTTAGTGTATGAGTGTCATGCACAGGAGGATTTAAGTATGAAGTTAGTAATATAAAATAATCCATACAGAGTAAACAAATAGGAAACTTTATTTATGGTTTATTTATAGCTGCAATCCATTCTATAAATGCATGGTGACTTTGATCCGGGATCGTCCAAGTGATGACATGAGAATGAAGGCACCTTATATGATATGATCATATAAGACTGGACCAGGATAGAAATGAATTTCTTATAATTGTTGGACAATTGTGACCCATAGCATCACTATTTGTACAGAACATGGCGTTGTTGTACAAATTAACTATGTGACAAAGGAAATTGCTCTTTTATCATTTGTAATTGGATTACCGGGATATATAAATGATAAAAGTCCATATGATTAGTACCAGATTAATAAGACATGAGACAATATTAGTCCACTAAGGTTTAATCATTAAATATCCCTAGTCGTAGTATCATCGAGACTGGATATCGATAATGCGAAATAGACTAGTAATGCACTTGTGCGCATTATGGAGGCATAATGGCATAGTTCTCATATATTTGGGTATTGGATACTCATGCAAGTGTAATAGGAGGTTCTGTTTACCGATGGTACGGAAACAACTTCACTCTGGATAGACCCCTCAGAATCTTATTGGTAGTATGACTATGTGTCTATGGGAATCAGTATCAGGGTAGGTGTATTTGGTCTTAACCTGAGACTTGCATCGCTAATACTTGCGACGATCAGTATACTTTGGTTTTGGTCATCCGGGGCTTTAACAGGTTATGTGTACGCCTCTTATGGGTATACTGAGAATCGTAGTGTATTGGATGTGATGTCAAGATGGAAGTATCACTTCATTCATATGGAGATGATGATCACGTAGGATACGAAACTAGTACTCTTAAGTACTGCAGTCATCGGGATAATATGACTAGGTCATGATTATCCGATTATAGAGACTAGTTACCAGAGATCCGATATATGCTTTGTACGGGGCAGACAAAATTCCAGCCCTAGGCCTAACATGTGATATCGATACTGGATCGTAATACGCAATACTACGTATGCTACACCTGACAAAGATTACATATTCCTTTACAGAATATTTCTGGAGAATTAGGTAGGCAAGATGCTTTGCTAGGAGCCAATCATGTCTTGTAAATCAGTAGGAACGTGGTACTGGGTACGCACGTATTCGGATAATCCGATGACCGTATTTACTGCCTACATATCCAGGGATCTTTTGGGTCGCTTCCCGAAGATTCACCGTTGAGATTTGACTCGAACAAAAAATTAATCTGGGATTAATTATGAGAGAGAAAATTAATATGGATTAATTACGGCAATGAATTAATCTGAGATTATTTCAAAAAGAAAGAATTAATCTGAGATTAATTGCGTCAAGACTTTATCTGGGATTAAATTCGTCGAGAAGAGAGAACTCGATTAATTTGGAATTAATCGGTAAAGTAAATTTAATAGTTAAATTAGATTTTACTATTTAATTTATTTATTTGGGCTAAAATAATATATTGGATATGTTAAATTGAAATTAGATTTCAACGCGGAATTAAAATTGGATTTTAATTCAAGCGAATGAATTAATTTAGAATTAATTCGCGAGCGACTTTCGTAATAATTTAGCAAGGCACTATTATTTAATTAAATTGGATTGAATTATGTCGCGACGGAAAATTCGTTTAATCGGATTAACGAAACCGAGCCCGAAGTGTGTTGAGCCACCCAACTTGAATTTTGAATTTAAGTATGGGACCCACTAGTCACATCACTTGTCAAAGGTGATGGTGGTAGTTGGCTAAAGTGAATGGTTTTCATAAAACCACTTACTTTTAACCAACCTTGTTTTTATTTTTGGAAAACAATTACATCATTTGGTTTTTTGAAATAGAAACACACAACATAACAAAAACTCTTCTCTCTCTCCTTCCTCCCTCTCAATTGCCGAACATACACTATTTGGAAGAGAATTTTTTTTTCTTTCATTTTTTGTTCAAGCTAGCACTTAAAGGAGTGAATCAAGGTGATAAGGAAACTCACCCGAGAGTATGGAACTCGATTTCAAGCTCCGAAGCTTCCAACACATCCAACAAAGAAGGAATATTTGAAATCTCCTCAACCAATCAATGTGCGTATTCTGCAAATCTCTTGATAATTCACACACGAATCACTCTTAGACGATCTTGGAATGTTCTAGGAACACTAACAATTGGTATCAGAGAGATCTAAGTTTGATTTGAAAAATCTAGGGTTCTAAACTTTAATTTGGGATTTTTGTGATTGGAGCATGAAATGCCTAAATTGATTGTTGGGTTATGTTTGTATAATGTTGAATTTCATTTGTGCATTATTGGATTTGTGAAATATTGATTAGATTAAAAATCTCAAAATCCTAAGCATGGCCGAAAATTACCCCTAGGTTGCTCATGGTGATTTTTTGAAAATTAGCAATTGGATATGTTAATTGGCATGAAATATATGATATATGTTGATTTAATTGGATTGAAATCAAATTGTATGATAATTTACTTACCAAAACGGTGAGTATTAAGCATGTAATGAATTGTTTTGCTTCAATTTATGTTGGACATGAATTGGAATTAAAGAGCATAATTAATTGGATTAATTAAATGTTTTGGAAACATTAGGTTAGTTAATTAATTATGTTAATTACACTTGAATTGAATTAATTTGTAATTTGGAATATTGAGTTAATTTAATTTATTGTATTTGGGCTTAATGTGCTTGGTTGGGCCAAGTTTGGTTTAGGATAATTGGTTGGATCCAATTGGGCCTAAAACCATTTCCATAAAGTCCAAATATGATAATTGGGCCTTTAAAATTTTAATTGGGCCTAATGGGCCTAAATTGATTTTTGACATATGGTGATTCCTAATTGGGCCTTGGCATCTTGAGTTTGACCCATAATTGTCAAAGCCCATGCCAAAAGAATTAATTAAAAGCCCATTGGACTTTAATTAAATAGTATTGGATACTAATTGGGCCTTTGAGACCCATAAAGATTGGATTTGGAATCCAAGTCTAAAAGGCACTATTGAAAGTGTAATTATTTAATTTAGAATTAAATATGAATTAGTATTGAATATAATTTAAATTGGATTTAAAATTGTAGTTTGATATAATTCAAGAATACGTATTTTGAGTATTTATTCTTAAACGAGTAGGACTCGCGCAAATCAAATCGTTGTTTGAACATTGGATGGTCACTAATCAAAGATTAATTAATTGGATTAGATTGATTGATAACATGCTTTGTGTGAATACTTGAATTTATGAATGAATAATGTATATCGAATGGATATTAGAAGGGTGAGGGCAATTTTGGAAATTGTTGTAATAAATTTAGAATTTATTAAATTGGACCTGCGTGTCCAGCCTATTATCTCCTTATCTAATTGTATTTCTTTTCTCACCAATTCCCCTCAATGTAAATGAGGTTTCTTTAGAAGTATTATGTAATTGGGTAGAAGTATGAATAGTGCTAGCGGGAGAGAGGAAATGGAGAGATTTGTTCTAGGAATAAATTTTGTTGTATATCCATCCGAATATCATTATTATTTTATTCGTGCCTTATTATGCTTTTAGAATGCATGCTTAAGGTGTATGATGAGACCTCATTAAAGATAATAAATTGGTTTCCAAATCGCGACAAAAACCCTCATTTTATATTAAATATTTTTCCTTCCATTGAGTGATTCTCTCTCAAGATCCAAGATTGGCATTGGTTTGTTGCCCAAAGTCAAGACCTTTTTCCATCGCGGATGTGTTTGAATCATGAAGGCTTTGTTCCATATTGTACGTCTTGGGCAAGTTGTGATTTGTTGGCCAAAGTCAAGGTCACTTCTTGTTCATCGGCCTCGATTACGAAGCTTTCCCACTGTCAATGGGTCACGCTTAACTGGTTTCATTAAGCTTGTTGAGCCAAAGCCAAGGCTTAGTTGATTCAGAGGAAAAAGGTTAGGAAATATATCGGATATATTGACATATATTGGATATATGTTTCGGACTTGGATGTCCACCTACTGGACCTAGGAATTGGATGGGATCCAATTGATCTCAGAGATCTACCTAGTTAAGTTTCATAAAATTTGTTGGCCAAAGTCAAGGTTGTGTGTTATTTAACGGGATCCTAACCCCTAGGAAACTAGGTTTCCCGAGTACTCCATAGAGGGTTAGAGGCTCGCCGAAAAATAGTGGGATGCAAGTTTTAAATTTGCAATTTCGTTTCGATATTTGCCAATACGCGCTCATTTCATTTTTCGTCATTAAAAATTTATATATATTAGTTGGACTAATATTCAATTGTTGTTTTAATTAAACATTTGGACTGTATTCAAACTACTTCATTTATATTTGATTATATAATTGGATTATAGTAATCAATATATTTGAATTTAACCAATCAAATAGTAGTTGATTATATAGTTAGACTATACAAATCATTATATTCGATTGTACCCGAAATCGTTGATTTGATAGTTGGACTATTGGAATCAAGATAACCGAAATATTAGCGTTTAAAACATAATCCTGGCTGAAAATGTCTTTAAGCGGCTTCATTTTTCAAATTGGGAATAGAACCTCAGGATAGTCCTGGGAGTCAAGAAGTTACTTTATTTGATAGAGTGACATATCGGGCCTGAGCCCGGAGTTGAGCAAATAGTAGAGCATGAGCTTTGGAAGACTCATGGTGATGATAACTTTAGTGCTCAATAGAAAAATCTTGGAGAGTTAATGGTTATGCTCAAGGAGATAGAGCCAAAGCTTGCAAAAGGGCAAGAAGCGCAATGCGCATCGTACTCCTACATCCCAGAAGGTCTAGGCTTGGCCGAAGACTTCTAGGGATATGAAAAGGGCAAGGCTATATCGTCACAATCTTCTAGGAAGACAAATGACATATCCCAAGATGTCTGCCTAAACTGTGGCAAACGGGGTCACTGGAAGCGTGAATGCCGTATGGACAAGGCAGACATAAAGGAAATGAAGACGGGCAAGGCTCCGACTTCAGGTATGTTTGTTATAAACATGTCCACTGCTGGTTTTAAAATTGGATTTTAGATACTGGATGTGGTACTTAAATATATGTACTGATGTGCGGGATCTGTTGATTAGCAGGAGACTGGCTTCATATGAGATCGACCTATTAGTTGGAAACGGGACGAGAGTCGCTGTTTTGGCCGTATAAACCTAAGTTTTGGAATTGCCATTTTTTCATGTACTTAAATTAGGAAACTATTATAATGTATCTTGTTTGACTAGGAACATTATCTTTGTATCTAGTTTAACCCATTGCGGGTGTACCTTTATATTATAGAACACTAAGTGTTTTGTTTATAAAGATGATATTGAGATATACACATTAGATGTGAATAACAATATTTGTATTTAGAATATAAATTAATCTCATACATATAGCATGACAAACAAATAGCTCAAATTGAATTAATCAGATGAGACTTATTTGTGGCATTGTTGTCTGGGACACATTAACAAGACTTGTATATCCACACTTTCGAAGAGTGGGTACTAGGACGGATTTGATTCTAATTCAAATGATGTCTACGAATATAGTTTATTAGGCAAAGTGCCTAAAATACCTTTTACTTGGTAAAAGTGCAAGTGCCACCGATCTGTTACCCCTCGTTCATAGTGACGTAAGTGGGCCCATGTCTAGCTAGGCTAGAGGTGGATATGAATACTTCGTAACCTTTACGGATGTGGCATCGCGTTACGGTTATGTGTATCTTATGAAACACAAGTCAGAAATTTTTCAGTAATTCAAAGAGTTTCGACACGAAGTAAGAAAACAGACCGGTAAAAGTATTAAAAACATTACGGTCGGACCATAGTGTAAAATACTTAAATATATGAGTTTCAAGATTACATGAAAGAGTATGGTATTCTTTCACAGTGGACTCCTCCCGGGACACCTCAATTTGACCGTGTGTCCGAAAAGAATAACCGAACTTTGTTGGACATGGTAAGGTTAATGATGAGTCGCTCTGAGCTGCCAATTTCCTTCTAAGGATACGCATTAAACAATGCAATTCTTATTTTGAATAAGGTTCCATAAAAATATGTTAGACAAAATTCTTATTAGATATTAACATAAAAGAAATCAGGCTTCTCATTCCTGAAGATTTGGGAATGCTGGGCATACGCTAAATGTTTGGATGGTACCAAACTAGAACCCAAATCGGATAAGTGCCTATTTGTAGGTTGTCTTAGGGAAACCAAAGTATAGTACTTATACAACTCACAAGAGAACAATGTAATTGTTGCTCTCCATGCGGTTTTCCTAAGAGGAATTCCTATATGCAGTGGTAAGTGGGAGGAAAGTAAAACTCGATGAAAATCGAAGTAATAATGTTCCAGACACCGACTCCTTTACGGAACACGAATAGTTCATCAGGGATGAAATTGTACCACAATCTTCGAGTACACAAGAACCGCGCATCGGAGAGAGTCAGAAAACAACCTGGGAGGTATGGGTTTCTGATCTCACCTTATATAAATGTCAATCTTATTGAGGAAGGTAAACCGGCTACGTATGAGGAAGTGATACAAGGTATCGACTCCCTTTATGGCAAAATGCCATGATATCCGAAATGGATTCCATGTATACCAACCAAGTTTGGACACTAGTTGATGTACCAGAAGGCATTATGCCTATTGGTACTAAATGTATGTCTTCAAGGAAGACATACATGGATGGCAACATACAAATGTACACAGCTAGGCTTGTACAGAAAGGATATCGTCAACGACATAGTATCGACTACGATGAATTATTTTCACATGTTGCCATGATTAAATCCATTTGGATAATGCTTGCTAATGCTGCATATTTCATTTATGAAATATGGCACATGGACGTCAAAACCGCTTTCCTTAACGGAAACCTTTTGGAGGATGTTTACAACATCCTGACAGTTTTGTTGTGCCAAAACATGTAAACAAGGTTTGCAAGTTAAATCGATCCATTTATGGATTGAAGTAAGCATTGTGTTCTTGGAACCAGCGTTTTGATGTAATCATAATGGTATATGATTTAATTCAAAACGAATATGATTCTTGTGTATATAAGAAGGTTAGTGGGAGCGCACTGACAGTGAATGTCCTATAAGTTGATGATGTATTGCTTCTTAGCAATAACATTCCCGTAATATAATCGGTGAAAGCTTGGCTTTCATTAAAATTCTCCATGGAATACTTGGGAGATGCAACCTTTATTCTAGGAATAAGGATCTACTGGATTAGATCTAAGAGTTGTTGGCACTCTCCGAGAACTCGTACATTGAAAAATATGTACGTGACCTGGTGTCTCATATGCTTTGAGCATATGAGTCACAATCAGGCTAATCCTAGTGATGGTCACTGGATTATGTAAAGAACATCCTTGAGTATCTTGGACGAACTAAGGATGCTTTCTGATAATATGGGGAAATGAGAACTTGAGGTGATGAGTTCACCGATGCAAGTTTCCAAACCGAAAAAACGACTGTAAGTCGTAATAAGGGTACTATATAGTTTGAATAACGGAGAAGCGAGCTGGAAATCTTCCAAGCAAGATAATGTTACCGAATAAATAACAAAAGCGGAACATTGCTGCAGCTGAGGCAGCAAAAGAAGCATTTTGGATCTATATAATCCTAATTGGATTAGGTATAGTTATGTTAGCAGCTGAGCTAGGCTACAGCACAGGCTAAAGAGTTAGGGTCTCATCAATGATCCAAGTATATACTTCAACTATTTCATCTGATTCGTTCGATCATGCATCGTGGCGATGTGATGATCGAATAAATCACATCAGATGATAACATTGCACATCCGCTGAAAAAAGATGTTTCTCAACAGAAGTTTGAGCGACCCGTACATAGTTCAGGTCTAGGACACTTGAGTGAATGGCTATAGGCCAAATGGGAGATTGTTGGACAATTATGACCCATAGCATCACTATTTGTACAGAACATGGCGTTGTTGTACAAATTAACTATGTGACAAAGGAAATTGCTCTTTTATCATTTGTAATTGGATTACCGGGATATATAAATTATAAAAGTTCATATGATTAGTACCAGATTAATAAGACATGAGACAATATTAATCCACTAAGGTTTAATCATTAAATATCCCTAGTCGTAGTATTATCGAGACTGGACATCGATAATGCAGAATAGACTAGTATTGCACTTGTGCGCATTATGGAGGCATAATGGCATAGTTCTCATATATTTGCGTATTGGATACTCATGCAAGTGTAATAGGAGGTTCTGTTTACCGATGGTACGCAAACAGCTTCGCTCTAGATAGACCCCTCGGAATCCCATTGGTAGTATGACTATGTGTCTATGGGAATCCGAATCAGGGTAGGTGTATTTGGTCTTAACCTGAGACTTGCATCGCTAATACTTACGACAATCAGTATATTTTGGTTTTGGTCGTCCGGGGCTTTAACAGGTTCTGTGTACGCCACTTCTAGGTATACTGAGAATCGTAGTGTATTGGATGTGATGTCAAGATGGAAGTATCACTTCAGTCATATGGAGATGATGATCACGTTGGATACGGAACTAGTACTCTTAAGTACTGCTGCAGTCGGGATAATATGACTAGGTCATGATTATCTGATTATGGAGACTAGTTACCAGAGATCCGATATATGCTTCGTACGGGGCAGACACAATCCAGCCTTCCTGGCCTAGCATGTGATATCGATACTGGATCGTAATACGCAATACTACGTATGCTACGCCTGACAAAGATTACATATTCCTTTACAGAATATTTTTGGAGAATTGGGTAGGCACGGTACTTTGCTAGAACCAACCATGTCTTGTAATTCGGTAGGAACGTGGTACCGGGTACGGACGTATTCGGATAGTCCGATGACCGTATTTACTGCCAACATATCCAGGGATCTCTTGGGTCGCTTCCCGAAGATTCACCGTTGAGATTTGACTCGAACAGAAAATTAATCTGGGATTAATTATGAGAGATAATT
Organism: Zanthoxylum bungeanum; assembly: GCA_019454045.1. NCBI lineage: Eukaryota > Viridiplantae > Streptophyta > Magnoliopsida > Sapindales > Rutaceae > Zanthoxylum > Zanthoxylum bungeanum. Next base: position 9,113 of record SKCR01001108.1, on the reverse strand, counting down.
AATCTGGGATTAATTACGGCAATGAATTAATCTGGGATTAATTAAAAGAGAAAGAATTAATCTGAGATTAATTGCGTCGAGAATTTATCTGGGATTAAATTCGTCGAGAAGAGAGAACTCGATTAATTTGGAATTAATCGGTAAAGTAAATTTAATAGTTAAATTAGATTTTACTATTTAATTTATTTATTGGGCTAAAATAATATATTGGATATATTAAATTGAAATTAGATTTCAACGCGGAATTAAAATTGAATTAATTCAAGCGAATGAATTATTTAGAATTAATTCGCGAGCGACTTTCGTAATAATTTTACGAGGCACTTTTTTTTATTAAATTGGATTTAATTACGTTGCTACGGAAAATTCGTTTAATCGGATTAAAAAAAACCAAGCCCGAAGTGTGTTGAGCCACCCAACTTGAATTTGAATTTAAGTGTGGGACCCACTAGTCACATCACTTGTCAAAGGTGATGGTGGTAGTTGGCTAAAGTGAATGGTTTTCATAAAACCACTTACTTTTAACCAACCTTGTTTTTATTTTTGGAAAACAATTACATCATTGGTTTTTTGAAATAGAAACACACAACACAACAAAAACTCTTCTCTCTCTCCTTCATCTCTCTCAATTGCCGAACATACACTCTTTGGAAGATAAATTTTTTTTCTTTCAATTTTTGTTCAAGCTAGCCCTTAAAAGAGTGAATCAAGGTGATATGGAAAGTCACCCTGAGAGTATGGAACTCGATTTCAAGCTCCGAAGCTTCCAACACATCCAACAAAGAAGGAATTTTTGAAATCTCCTCAACCAATCAATGTGAGTATTCCGCAACTCTCTTGATAATTCACACACGAATCACTCTTAGATGATCTTGGCATGTTCTAGGAACACTAACAATAATATCCATAAATAAAGAATATGTTTCAATCTACTAGATGATCATATATAGAGATCTGAATCCTGACTATACTAAGAACTATTGCATGTCAGACTATGTCCTTTGATTTACAAAGGTGAGGTTGTTGTAGAAATCTCGACCAATAACTACGTACTTTGGGGACATGGTTTGGTGTGTAGGTGGGGACGTTTTACATAGGTATGAATTTCACTCATTCTTGCGAGAAATAGATGCGTATCTTCCTTAAGGGTTGATTTGGTACTTGAACGATTATAGCGCTAATTTTTTTTTATTACGGATAGAAAGATAAATATTCATAATAGTTATGAATAAATCATTCATTAGAGAATCAATAGTACTTAAGGTAAAAATAATTAGAGGTGTATAACAAATATTTTGACCGGCTATAATTATGAGATACTCTTGAAAGGTCAATCTGTACGAATGACTATATAATTGGACATCGACGTAGTTCAGCTTATATTATATATCTACGGTAACGAGAGTGCAATTTTAGATTTTTAGTGGAATAACATAAAGTTAATAATTCAGAATATTTAATTTAAGAATTTAATTAATATTCCAGGATTATTGGAGCTCGGAACTGTAGGTCCATTTGGTCCCCGTGCTAGCTCAATATACGGTAGCAAATTAAATATAATCAAATAGTCCATTTATAAACTCACATGTATTATAATTATTAATATGATTAATAATTAATGTCACACTTGAAACTTTATATTAAGTTTAATATAAATGGTTACAAGATAATCATTTAATGATTATGAGATAATCACTTTATTTTTAAAAAAGTATGTATATAATAAATTATAAAAGATAATTTAATAAATTGTTTAAAATGTGATTTTAAATATATTATTTCAAATGTAGTAGTTACATCTTTTTTAAGTTACACCTTAAATGTCATTATTAAGACATTTATCATGAGAATCAATGTGTGTTGATCGGGTGAAATCACACATGTAACGCAAGCGCACATATCACTCAAGTAGTATAAAATACTGATCCCACAAGGACTTAATTTCTACTATTGTTATTAATTATTGATTCTATTTTTTTACAGGTATCTAATTGGGGTGAGAAGGGAATGATCGTTGATTGGTTGGTTGAATGTGGATTTGCTAAATAAATAAATAAATGAAAACACAAAAGAAAATACAAAGGAAAATAAAAAAAGACACAAACATCTAGGGTTGTGATTCCACACAATATTATTCTAATGATAAATTAATTCTCTTATACATGTGTAATAAATTAATTTGTTAACCTGTAACACGAAGATATGCAAAAGCCTCTGTCGATGGTCAGATGCAAACACCCAAAGTAACCCAATTAACTATATGTCTATATTAACCAAGAAACTCTGAAATCATTAAGATCAAGTTCAATTTGTGGCTACCCATGCACAACAAGTATATGTCTATCATGGAAGGAAATCTCCCATAAATTGATATCGTGAGCTATTGAATCTAAGGATGAAACCTAAAATCTCATCGTCAAGTTTATTTTAAGTTTACCACATCAATCTTATTGGTGATCAGGCAACAAGAAGCATTAAAGTTAAGATTCAATAAACAAGCCAAAACATCACACATTATATAAAGAAAATCAATTATTAAACTCGTGAATAATGTGCTTCATCACTTCCCGAGAATAAAATAAAATATTGGGGTTATAGGATCCATCTTTACTATTTCAAATCTAGAAATCTCCCTTATTATAATATATAAATTTTCATTATATTACCAACCGACCATTTAGGCGGTATCTTGATTAAGTCATGTTTTAATTAATTCCAACCGACCATAAAAGCGGTATCCAATTAATTCAGGTTTTAAGATAATTTATATATTATGAATTAAGTGAGATTAATCTAAATTATCCATATTAAGGGTTTCACCCTTTACCCCAACGAAAATAAATTAGCTAGACATAAAAAAAATTAAAAACAAACAAGCTATTATTATAACTAGAAATAAAAATACATAATTAAAAATATAAAAACTAAACACAAAAGATACAGTCCTTAGATCCTATTAAGAACCTTACGGAAAGTATGAAATTTACAAATGAAATCAAGCTCTATTTATAGGTAAATTTGCCTTCACCAATTTCTCCACCAATATGGCACCAAATCCTCCACCAAACATGCAAGCATTTTTGGTGGAAGTTTGACAATTGTAAATTGTCATTTTCCATTTTTATTTTTTATTTTTGATAATGACTTTAAGAATTACACATAACACACTTTGGATTTCTCATCAATTTTAGTCTTGAAAACTTCAGAATTCGAATTTCTTATGAACATGAAAGTTGTATATCTTTGAGTCTTCTTTCATCTGGAACTTGAATCACCTCAATTCGATATTGGAGTAAAAAGATATGGACAAAATATGAAAATTACGCAAAGTTGAAAATTCATAAATTGTACTTCGTTAGAACACCATTTCAAGTTTCCAACCTCCAAAATCCAAATGTCAAGTCCATTTTTTGTCATTATTTGTTCCATATTTAGTCCTGATTGATTCTATTCAGTCCCACTTTTATTTTATCTGCAAAATAAACTAAAACACATCAAAACATTCATCAAACCTGAGAAACTAAACAAAATATTATGTCAAATGTGCGGTAAATATTGATATATTTTTCGCTCATTAGTTGTTACAAATTGATTATGGTAGAATTTTGAAGGGTTTGTATGGGGAGAGTTTTGTAATTTTGTTACAAGTTTAATGACTCTAAATTCTTGCTATAAAAAAGAAAATTGTGTTTTATTTTTTGTATATCTAATTCATTTGAAACCCTAATCTCCGTAATTTTTTGTTTTCTTTCAAGAGTTGAGAGAAATGGAAAAAGAAAAAAAAAAAAAAAAACTTTGCGTGTGACCACTTTAATCTCTTAAGTGTTTAAGGATTTGGTATTGTGAGTAAAGCTCACACTTCTTTTCTTATTGACGAGCCTTAACACGAAAGACCTTTGGAACTTGGAGCGAATTTTTCTCTTCACCTTCTTGTATCTCATGGAAGTGAGTAGAAAAATATGCTCATTGTCGCCAGTAATATCACACATTATTGCTTAGTTTTGTTGTGTTTGTGTGCTAAAAAATTTAGGAACACCAAGCGTTATTTTCTGGACATTTTGGGGCTGTTTTGATTTTGTCCAGAATTGATGAAAAAAATCAATACCAAACAGTTAGTAAAACAGTGAGCAGTGTGCACGTGTAGGGAAGTTTCGGTGGGCAAAACAGTTATGTTTTTGGCCTGCTATGATGGGGCTGTTAAAATCATAAAAAATAAAAACAAAACAAGTCTAATAGGCCTGGACAATTTCGGCAATAGAGGGGAAAAATAGAAAAAAAAAATTCATGGTTGATCTCGGTGCCTAACACACTTCCATCGGGCAGGGTTAAGAACCCTACTAGTGTTATGATGTATGGTATGATTAAAAATAAAAAGAGAAAGTCTCGAAAGAAAGAAATTAAACCACCTATAACCGATAAGCGTGAAGCTACTTATGGACGAGTGTTAAGACCACCATGAGGAGAACTGATACCTTAAAGGGTAGGTTTGTTGAAAAAAAAAAGAAAAGAAAAATTTGAAAAAAGGAGAAAGAAAAAAAAAAAAAAAAAAATATATCATACCATACTGAGCACATAAAGGCAATTACAGAGCAGATTTGAGATATCTAGGTTGGTGACCCATCAGATCCTAATTTTTAAACGAAATCATTGAGTTGGTTTACCTAGGAGTCGAGATGTGAATGAACCTTTACACATATACTGTGAGTCTGGCTTAGATAATTTATTCAAGGACTTGGATTCGAGTTACATTGAGTAGTTTGAATATTCTCTGATTTCATTACCAGGCATTCATGTTCCATTGTTTCATAATAACAAGACATAAAATAAACTATAATTAAGATCAAATACTTGATAATCAAGCCGAATTAGTGAAGTTCAAAGTACATTTTCATGCACTTATTGTACGGGTTTTATGGCGAAAATCCGGTAACGCAGCGGAATCGCGGAAAATCAAAATTTTACGATTTCAAAAATTTTCTTAGATCAATAAAATAAATTTATTTATTTAATTATCCAATTATTAAATTCTGAAAAATTACACAATAAATCAAATTTCTTGGTAATTACCGAATTGCTCCACAACTTTACAAATATTAATTTTAGTCCTAAAATTGTCAAATATAATTTTGGATGATTCTAAATCATTTCTAAAATTATTTCCAACATGTCCAACACATCAAAATCAGATTGCAACAAAATCGCCATTTTTTGCTAATGCCGAAACAGCACCCAAATTCTTCAAATTTTGCAATTTGGTTCTTTTATGTTCAAAACATGTCAAGATCAAATCCAATCAACCCAAAAATTAATATGCATCATATAAACACCATAATACATCACATATATGGAAAATCCCCAAATTTGGAAAGGGTTAAGAACCCTAATTTTACAATTCTTCAAATTGACAAATATTACCAAATCAATTAAATCCAACACTTTAATTCAACTTTACCACACCAAACAAGTCTCACCATCATGAAACAACTCAAGAACAATTCTAGGTCATCAATGAGTGGCTTAGAAACTCTAGAATGACAACATGATTATCAAATAATCAAAAGCAAGCCATTGAAACCATTTCAAGCTTACTTTATAACCATACATGCATACATCTTTCAAAAAAAATTCACAACCAAATAAAACACAAACTATAAGTGTAGAGACAACATCCTAGCAAAACATGTTGAAGCTAAGCATGTTAGAAACATTTTCTATGTTGGAAGATTTAAACTTACAAAGTCAAGAAATTTCCAAGCTTTTCTCTTTTTTCTTCAACTTTTCTCTCAACTCTTTTGTATTTGTTTTTGGTAACTTATGAACCTTAACCTAATGAAAATGAAAAAAAAACAATATATACTTCACAAAAACTGCCTTGGCCGAATTTTGTATATAGAAAATATCTAGATATTTTATTTTTGTTTCATTTAAGTTTGCTTTATCAACTTGTGTAAATGATGATTAAAGCATTTAATGACTTTCAAAAAGTCAAATAAAGCAACTCAAGGCATTTCCAAAAAATGTCAAAACTTAAGATATTTATATTCTTAATTAATTTAATTATTTAACAATTAAATAATTATTTAAATATAAATATTTTAATTATATGTATAATATTTACTTTAAATATCCAAATATATATTATTTATGATATAAGTCAAATATCACAATTTGACATTAATTAATGTGTATTTAATAAAATCTATCATTAAATACAAATACACATTAATTAGGATGACTATTAGGTCTAATCCCATGTATTTTTCGTTTAACCTTTACACGACTTATAAATAATCAGTATTATTCATAACAGTTGCCATAGTGCTCTACGAGTATATTTCACTAGTGAGACTCTCTAGATTCAAGCATATCCGTCCGAATTCCAATTTCGTGTCATAATTTACCCACCCGTAAATTATGACGACCACAAATAAACTCGCTGAATCATACAGGTCGATGTCATGACATATGTATAATTCCTCCGTCATAGGTATCCGGATATATCCCGAAGATATAGATGTAAACATCAAATCTCTATAGGGACAATCCTGTTGACGTCTCTATTATCAATCTCTAAAAGAACATTTATAACTCACTTCTAAAGTGTACCACGGCCCATGGTTTTTTATCCGATTGCTAATCATATATGGACTACCTATGCTCCGTACACAGAACTACAGATCCTATCTCGACACACACAGGACACCCTGAGGATCTATCCACACCCAACGAATAGGTGGAGGTCTGATCTTAATTGATCAGTGACGTGAGTGCCATCTAAGTGTGGAAGATGTCTCATGTGCCCAAAGTTGTATCTCAAGTCGAAGAATCACAAATGCTACTCAACCCGAGAAGATTCTTATTGATGTTGGTGTACCATCTATTAAGAATCTTTGGTGAGTCGTTCAGTGTTTATCCGTTATAAACACGTACACGTATCCAAGACTCATGGTTCATTGAGAAACCATTGGAATCATATATTCCAGTATACGACATGTACCGGTCTCAACGGGTTACTTACTTACCAAGTAGTGTAAACCTTGACCAGGAATAGTTTAAGAATGACAACGTCATGATACAACTCAATGTCAGTTGCGACGCTTTTGTAACTGCATCATAACTAATCATTCTATGGTTTATTACGTCTTTACCATATTAGAAGATATATTATATTATAGAAACTGTTCATTTTATTCATAATAAAACGTTTATAATAATGTTTACAATGAAATACAACATGGAATTGGCGCTCTGAGCACCAACCCCAACACTTATCACTACCCCCAACCAACTTATTGCTAGTCCCTATCAATTCAAGCGCTAAAAGAAAATAAAAACTAAATTAATTAAAAATAAATAAAAACGATCTAAGCCACTTTCGTAGGGATCACGATTGCATTTAACGTATACAATAAGCCTTTAAACCCCTAGACGGCCCTAGTGGATGAGTTGTAGTCTCGTGAGGGCTTAAAGTGACGACACCCACAAACGTCATTCAAAACATGCGATTATGCAAAAACGAAATGAAATAACAAACTGAAATAGTCCCAATAGTTGCATTGAGTACTATGAATATTCTCTGATTTCATTACCAGGCATTCTTTGAGGACAATAATATGTGTAACTATTGGGACTATTTCATTTTTTTATTTCTTTTTGTTTTTGCATGATCGCATGTTTTGAATGACGTTTGTGGGTGTCATCGCTGTAAGCCCTTACAAGACTATAACTCGTCCACCAGGGACATCTAGGGGTTTAAAGGCTTAATGTATACGCTAAATGCAATCGTGATCCCTACGAAAGTGGCTTAGATAGTTTTATTTATTTTTAATTAATTTAGTTTTTATTTTCTTTTTTCGCTTGAATTGCTAGGGAGCAGTAATAAGTTGGTTGGTGAAAATGTACTTTGAACATCACTAATTCGGCTTGATTATCAGGTATTTGATCTTAATTATAGTTTACTTTATGACTTGTTATTATGAAGCAATGAAACATGAATCTTTGAGCAATTCTACGTGTTTTGGGATCTTACGGACGCATTAGAAGCACGCGAGAAGAGCAGAAACACGGAAAAATGGTAAACCAGAAATTCCAACAGACGCTGATGAGCGAAAAATATATCATATTTACCGCCCCCTTTACTTAAAATTTTGTATAGTTTCTCGAGTTTTATGAACATTTTGATGTATTTTAGTTTATTTTGTAGATAAAATAAAATCAGGACTAAATGGAATCAATCAGGATGAAATGTGGAACAAATAAGGGTAAGAGCCGGACTTGACATTTTGATTTTGGAGATTGGAAACTTGAAATGGCGTTGTAACGAAGTACAATTTCAAAAATTCCAACTTTGCGCATTTGTCGTATTTTGGCAATAACTCTCTACTCTGATATTGGATTGAGATGATTCAAGTTCCAGATTAAAGAAGACTCAAAGATCTACAACTTTTAAGTTTATAATAATTTCAAATTCGGAAGTTTCCATGAGAGAAATTGATAAAATATTCAGACGTGTGTTATGTGTAATTATTAAAGTCATTTTCAAAACAAAATAATAATAATAAAATAAAAAATGAAAATTGTCAAACTTCCACCAAACATGCTTGCATGCTTGGTGGAGGATTTGGTGCCATGTTTGGTGCCATGTTTGATGCCATGTTTGGTGCCATGTTTGGTGGAGCAATTGGTGGAGAAATTGGTGGAAGCCTTTAGATTTGCCTATAAATACCAAGCTTCATTTATTTAATTAATAAACTTTTGTGTGTTTTCATTTACAGCATGAGCAGGTAATCTCATTCTGCTAGGGTGAAAATGAGAGACTTTTAATATAATAAATTAGATTAATCTTTCTTATTTTAATTAAAATTTAGATTAATTAGTTACCACATATATGGTCGGTTTAGGTGACATCCTTATTTACCGCCTATATGGTCGGGTTTACATTTCAGATATAGTTTCCGCCTATATGGTCGGTTTAGGTAATAACCTTGTTACCGCCTATATGCTCGGTTGGATTTAATTGAGACAAATGGAATTACCGCCTCTGTGGTCTGGTTAAATATAATTAATTAATCGGTAAACATTGACAATAAGGTAGATTTCTAATTTTGAAATAT
>SKCR01001107.1:0-27125 GCA_019454045.1 Zanthoxylum bungeanum | reverse complement strand
GGGTTTGTTTAAATTAACAAAATATTTTAACTAGTTTTTTGTCTAATTGACAGGGTATGGATGTTCTAAGTGGCACTAATCATGATTCTGCTGGCGTTGTTCCTGTTGGATCGTTCAAAAGGGACCCTGAAAAATGAATGAGGTATAATCCACATCTCTCATTGATCCTCGTTGAAATGTTTCATTTGCTTCTATATCTGCCAGTAGTTCACGCAGTTTAATTTTATTGTTTGGAGGAATAGTTGTGCTTTTATTCATTAGAATTAATCTGCTATTGAACTATCTCACATTGGTTTTACTTAATCAATAGTTGGGATTTTCATATTATAACTTAAGTTCTTGGTTTTTTCCCAAATATCTTGGTTCAGCGCATCCTTAATTAATTTAACCTGAATTAGGTATGTCTAAACCCAGTGACACAATATAACCTGATAACTAGAAAAATGATTGAGCAGCATTGATTCGCATTTGATTGGATCTTTGCAGACATTTAATCCTAGAATTTTACAATTTACAGTCTCTTACGTGTTAGAAAAGCTAGTTATTATTGATGTGGGTGGAAAGAGAGCCATGTGCTCAACTTAGCCTTTTATCTGTGGAACTTTTCTTCAGTTGGACTGATAATCACAAAAGGGAACAAGGTTTTCGTGAATAACTTGTAAATGTAAATACACAAATCGTAATGATATCTATTAATGTTATTCTTCCTACTGAAAGGATAAGTTGGTCTGTTTCCCAGAAATTGAATGTCCAGTATAGAACTGGAAGTGTGTATTAACTTTAAAAGGAAGTGCTCATTATAACTGATGATTGTTGCCTTCGGCATGGATATTTGAAGTTCTAATAAAAAGAACTTATTTTTCATATGCATGCTTCCTTCACTTTGGTTTTTATTTATCTTAGATGTTGCCCCAGGTTTGACAATTGTTTTTTTGTCAGAGGGTACCTGCTGGTTATTTGCAAGTTTGTAGCTGGTATCAGCCTGAAGATTTTCAGTGTGGTACTTTGTGGATGGTGAAACTACGGTGATAATGATAGTGCTACTCTATCTGCTTTACAAACATTGCAAGGAAGCCTTAGTTCTTGCAAGCGTGAGTGCAACTTAAAGTTACTCCTTTTCCACCTGATTATTGTAAAATCCAGGAAGAAATTTAGAAATAAAATGTAACAAAGGGTGCAGAAGTTAATTCACAATTGTAACGTTTCATTCTTGGCCAAATGAGAATATTTGATACTCTTTCTTGTACTTCAATTGCTTTTTTCTGGTGGTGATAAATAGGATTGATTTCAGAGTTTATGGGCCTTGAACTGTAAAGTGATGTAAAATTTTGTAAGATGTCATACAATCATATGATTCACTTATGCTAACATTCAGTTATTCTCTTTGGGCTAGCTTGCGAAAACCATTTGAAGGTAGGGATAATAGGAAATCTCGAATTCCGATTGAGATTTGAGATATTGAATTGTTCGGTCCGGAATTCGATATAATTTTTGTTTCAATTCAAAAATCGGCAAGGGATTCTGAATTTATAATTAAAACGGATGACATAATATCTCCATATCAAAGTGTCTTTATACCCAATGTACTTGATAATTAGCAAGGTAAAACACTACCTCAAGCTAGCAGAACAAACTCTTCTCAGGGTCAAACCATTCAATTGGATGCCAATATGCCATGTCAACTTCACTAAAAAAACAAAACAGCTACCAAGACTATTAGATTATGAAATCAAAAAATGAAAATAATGTACCTGCGACCAGAATCAATGAACTGCACCTGTGGAAATGCATCTTGCTGTGCAACACATTTTCACATTCAGTAATATGAATGAGATGCTCCACATCAGATATCTAGGCTTAACGTTCAACACATCAACGTCCTTTTGTCTCTTGGACAAGAAATGATGGAATTGAGTTCAATAGCTTTTGTTGTCTCTTATTTCGAATAAAACCGTACATGAAAATATTAATATAGTGTTTGATATAGAATTTGGTGAGTTTATAAGTTGGTTTATACTCTTAGTCCAATACTTATAAGTTAGTCTATACTTTCAATCAATATTTTCTATCAAATAGACGAAATTGGACGCCATACTCTTTGCTTTCATATCAAGAAAGAAATCATTTGTCTTTTTTATTTGCCCATGCATAATATATGTTACAGCATTTGGAATTGAGCCTGCAGGAAGCAATCTATGAAACAATTCCAATTCAATTCTAGTATGCTGGATTGACATAATCCATCAATGGAATAATTCCTGTAAGATCCGACCCAACTAATTAGATATTGTCTGTTTTAACGATAGAATGATTGAGCTAGTAATCTGGACCCCTCGTGAGCCACGTACAATTCCAATGTCTCTAGAACATAACCATTCTTCCATAGCCCTCAGAAAAGAGGTATATGTACAAGAGTAAGCTACCACATTATTAAGTTGCATCTCATCAAACAGTTTCAAAGCATGCTCTCAACCTGGCGTATTTGAAGAAGTCCAAGAAACAAGGTGTTACTGTTGAAAAACAACAATATACCCAAAGACCTTTGCATTTCATCACATCAAACACTTATTCAGCAAAGGCTAAAATTCATACCTTTAGAAGCCATTTTCCTTTTGCTGTGAATCACACCGAAATTTTGAAGATGAAGAGAAATTGCTTGGCTTTGTCTCTTGCAGAGAGAGTTAAGAAAGAAGTGCACAATAGAGAGAGTTTTTATTACTCTCTTCCCCAATTACAAAACGAGCATAGTAACTTTTTAATGGACCTCCCTCATGTATAAAAAACAAAAATACTCATCCCATTATGAGTAAAAGAATACATATTAAAATTATACTTAGTTCAAAATATATCACTAATATGATATATCAAAATAAACTCATTAAAATAAGAACATGCACTCTTAAGTCTATGTAATTATGAAATAAAGCAAATATATCAAAGCAATAAATAATCAACACAATAATCTTGTTGACAAAGTGGAAAACTCGTGCGAGTAAAAAAAAAAAAAACTGCGGGTATATAGGCTACTAGCCAAATCTCCACTATAATGAAAAAACTTACAGTGATGGTATATGACTTATGGTGACAACTTCACCGGCTTGAATACCTCTAGACTGTAATAACTCGAAGAACTCCCCGAGCCCGCACTAAGCAGCCTTATTGAGAACTCTGAAGGCTGATGAAATTGGGTTAGGATCGTATTTTTTTTTTTATCAAGGATCAATATCACCAAGACAAAGAAGACAATATAATCAAGAAAGTCTTCAAGGTGAAAATCAAGAAAGAAGAAACTAAGTGTATGAAGACTCTCTAAATTGTGTTTCTTCACTTGATTAAAGTGGCTAAGTGTTTGTTTAAATAGGTAGAGCAAATATAGGCATTTCATTGTGAAAAATTGGCTCAAAACGCGTCCAAAATAATCTACTTACGTACGGGCGTTCGAACGCCCCTCAAACGCAAAGTTTCTGCCTCTGGGAGTTCGAACGCGCAAACAAACGCAACTCGAACATATGTCGCTGATTGGTTTTGAGGTATAATTTAAAATACTTGTAACTTTCTCGTCCCTTAGCCAAATTATGCGTTCTTTATATGTACGCAATTGTCTTCAAGTCTACTTTACAATGACACTAACCTCACATCAATTGGAGCTCTAAATCCTCTGGAATGTCTAAAAGAGTGAACATCGCTCTGATATCTCCATATGATGTTGTCCAAATACTTGTCCAATTGCTCCGAGATCTTCAAACCTCATTACAACTCATTAACTTGTTTTATCACGGAAGTTTCCAACTAGAACTAACACAAAATATTTGAGATTATTCATGTGTTAATCCAGTAACATATTCAATAATCTAGGATGATTTATGCTAGTCCATTGAATGTGAGAAATAAATATAACAATCTCTTGCTTGGATAACATAAGTCATTCTAATGGTAATTTTAGAAAAGTGAAAATTACTGAATTAATCTATATATGACAATAATAAAAATGTCAAATTTGATTGATCATCGAAAACATAACAAAGTCAAAAATATGAAATAATACCCAACTATATGGGCACCGACATGACGCTCAACACATAAAAAAATACCTACAAGAACGTGACATCATAGTAATAAGCAAGTGTAATATGGAAATAACATGACAATTTGATCAACATGCTCATTTTTAAATAAAGTCTACATGTCTAGTCAAAATGAGACTAACACATAATGTCTCATAGACATTGTTGATGGTTATTTTTGGACCTAAGTGTCGACAGTAGCTCAGGAGGGACAGAAAAGGGGAATTTCAAGTTCAGAACAATATAGTCTGAGAACATTAGTCAGAGATACCTGGTCTAGTTGAGTGGTCGAGCTCGGACTACATTCTTCGACCGACCTAAGGAGTGTGATTGTTCAGGGAAGTAAGTACCCGAGGACTTCGGGTTTGACCCGATCAGTGTAGCTCGGAAGGGCGGGATAGTCTCAGCTCAGTCATCCGACCTCGTGGGGGAGGGTGGTTCTGTATTGGTCATGTAGGGATTACCAGTATAAGTACAGTTCGGAAACATACACTATTCATGAAGCTTTGATGTGATAAAAGCAACTTGTGGGGTTATCTTCTGACACACGCCACCGCGTGAGCGGGTGGATACAGGCTGGCATCATAAATATTGCGTATAGCAGTACCCAAACAGAGTGATTTAATGAGGTGTCAGATGGCAGGTTTCACTTTCGGCAATGGCAGGTTTTACTTTCGGCAGAGATAGGCGCACGTGGCTGACGTCATGGGGATGATGGAACAATGGTTATTTTCCTTAGTATTTAAATGGGTCGAGAGCACTTTTATAAGGGTTAGCAAATTTAATTTTAAGCATTACTTATAAAAACTAAGAGAATACACTAGCTCGGTTATACCCGATCACCTATAAAAAGAGGTCGGCCAAGCCCGACCACATTATAAAATTAGTTTCTTTCTTTGCTCCTGTGGATGTAGGTTGGATTCATTCTGTCGAACCACGTAAATCCTTTGTTGATCTTTGTGTTTGTTCTTCTTTTCTGCTAAGTTTGCTTTTGGTTCCTAACAAACCAAATAAATTCACAGTTGGGGGAAGATTGTTCGAGGAACAAGTTTCCGAATTTATCCTTGGAACGAAAATTAGTTGTCAACAGTTGGCGCCGTCTGTGGGGATACTAAAACAAAAGGTAATAGATGTATTGAGACGATGGACAGAAGACGGGAACCACATATCTTCAGAGTCTACAATAACAGATTGAATGGAAAAGATGGAAGAAAAAATGAGAAATGAGAGAGAGTCAACCCAGGCCTTTCTTCAGGCCATGATGGAACAGCTGGACGGCACCCGGCTCAAGAAATGCTGGAATGCCGAGTTGGTGAGGAAGTACTTCCAGTAGCTCTTCTCATTGAGCTGTAGAATGAAATGTAAAAGAGGTGACCATAAATCACTAATTATGACTGAGCTGCAGAATGAAATATAACACTTGGAGCTGGCAAATTTGCACACCGCCCCTCATGAATGAACAAGCTCGTCCTAAATAAGTTGTGGCAGTGGTTCGACCTGCCGAGTCTTCGGATTCACGGCCAAGATAGTCTTCATAGAGCGGCAGGCGAACTGGCATGCTGGGAGCACTCGATTGGTTTCCATGAGTGCCTCCTGCTTATTATGTAGTGGCCACCCGGGATGATGGGGAAAGAAAAAAGCTCACGGTAGACCACTAGAAGTCAAGACAAAAGTCCCTGACTGGGCTCCAGATTTGTTCAGAAATGATTTCAAAATGCTCGGTTTGGGGGAACCCTTTTCACAATTGACCAGAAGCACTAGAAGAAAAGTTCAAACCAGAAGAGTATCATCGAACGACCACACGAAGACGGAAAAATATTGTAAAGCCTGTAAGCACTGCATTTTTGCATATAAGTCCCTATGATGAGTCTCGTATGGAGGCACTACCTTTTAAGTTGCGGAAGCCGCGGGAAGAGTCAAGAATTGACACACTGTCAGATTTAATTCGCTGGATTAGATTCGGGTTCGCTTGTTGGGCCTCCGTTTTAAAACACACACCTAGCCCAAGCCCATTAAATCACAATTAAAATATTTAAAACACATGTCACAAATTAAATTAAAACCAATTAAATTGAAATTAAATTAAACTAAATCCAATTATTAAATCTAATTAAATTAAATTCCAAAATTAAAATAAAATCCATCCCTAATTTAAATAATTCACTCACCAAATTTAATATATTTACCCACCTAAAATACAAATATCATTTCCTTTAATAAACTAAATAAAATCCATCTTTTTTTTAATTGATTTATTTCCTTACTCAAACAAAGCATAAAACCCTAAGCTACACAGGTCTCCCTTTCTCTCTATATAAACAACAACAAACCCTAAACACGAGGCTCTCTTTTGATCACTCACAGCCCCTTCCAACAAAACCAAAACACTCATGCACTCTCTCTTCTCTCCTCTCTCTCGGCAGCAGCCACAAAAATAAACCCTAGACACCTCACGCCGAACCCTTCACGCACACACTGCCAAGATAAGCCCCATCAAACCGATAGCCACCCCACACACAAACCAGAAGCCCTCAATGTCAGCAGCCCTCCCTCATGTCCCTTTCACGACTATAACAGAAACCAAAAGGATAAACCCTAATAGCAGCTCTGATTCTTCATCATCCTTCACGTAAACACACATCGCAGCCCCTACTGGTCTCTTTTCTTCTCATCCCAGAAGCCACACTCTCGACAATGGCCAAGAAACCCTGACCTTGATCAACAAACAAACAAAAACCCACGTGAACTGAAACAAACAAAAACGGATGATCAGCACCAAATAAGCCCAGCCATCACACGCCAACACCAGCCATCATCTCTCAACTCTCGGTCTCACTCTCGCCAGTAACTGATGAGAACCCACTCACGCCCCTCATCAACAAAGCACAAACCAGCCACAAAGATCACGTAATCCATTCACACAAAACACAGGCCAAAGTCACTCATGCACCTTACGCCTTATTCCCCCATGCCTCACGTACACAGGTCCCTCTCTCAACCGTTACACACTAGACTCACAACCTCTCGGCCTCTCCTTCAAACCAACACGCCACCTGCACCCTTTGCTTCATGCCCTACCTAACCGCATCAAACACAAAGCTCAACGCTCACGCCTGCCCCTAAATTCATCAGCCCTTCACACGTAACGCTCACCTGGCCACTTCATGCAATTGTCCACGTCCCTCACTCATCAATACACACGTCCCCTAGCAGCCAAACTGCCGCATAACCTCACTAAAATTATCCCCAAACTGCCGTATAATACCCCTTGAAACACTGCCCTGAAACTGTCGTGCAACACCCTTACTGACCAGCCTGAAACTGCCACACAAATCACAAAGTTTTCTACCCAAAACAGTCCAGAAACTGTCCCAAAATAGTCCCTGAACACCCCCTAAAACAGTCCCTAAAAGACCCCAAAACAGTCCAGAAAACAGTAGCCTAAATTACCAAACACAGTGACCAGAAAATACAACAAAAACAGCAGTGAAACGGAGGGAAAACAGTAGCTTGAGCAGCGAAACAGCGAAGAAAGATGTGGACCAGTGAACCAGAAAAGTTGCGGAGTGTTAGCCCTTCCGACAGACTTGTAACCCGCTTCCGAAAGTCGACTCAAAAGGTTAGACCTGATGGCACTTTTCACATCTATTTTCATTCGTATTTTATTGTTTATTAAATTTTATTTGCATGATTATTATGGAATGATGCATGTTGTGGCCCTTGAATAGATAGAAAATGTATGTATTGTGAAATGATGCATGTTGTGACCCTTGAATAAAATGGAAAATGTGTCGCCTCTTGTGGTATATAGGATGGAAACCCAGACATAAATTCCGTAGCCGAATCCGAATGGACGGTAGTGCGGTCTGTACTTGGGATATAACTCCACGTACCACTTGAGCAAACGGCACATATTTCGATTTATTTTGTCTTGTTTGTTTATTATCTGTTATTTAATTTCTGCATGTTATTTGTTTGTGTAATGATGAGATAAAACGCATGGGCTTAGTAAGTTGGATTAAAGGTCCTCCATTTCGGGGGGTTAAAATCATTTACCACGATGCTTTGCCGCGCCTGATGATGTATATTTGGTTGAATGTAAGATGTGTTCAATCGGGTATACAAAGTCCGATATTGTTGTCTTTATTTTTTATATGCATTATGTTATTAGCGCATGGGCTTAGTAAGTTGGATTAAAGGTCCTCTATGTCGAGGGGTTAAAATCCTTTACCACGATGCTTTGCCGCGCCTTTTAGCCCGTTATTATTTATTAGGCGTCATCTATTCATCCGTTCACGTATGTGTCATGTTGTTTACTGCATTTTGGAGGTCACTACTGTAACCCCGTTCGAACGCGTTTCAAAACACCGCACGAACGTATATTTTCTGTCTCAGTTCGTTCGAATGTGTTTACGAACGCTACTCGAACGCGAACCTTCTGTTTACCGTTTGAACGCGACTACGAACACCGCACGAATGCCCACGGTAAACAGGCCATCTTCCATCACATCTCATGCATGGATACTCATTTTGTCATTTACCTTTTTGATTTTTCATGTTCTCGCAGTTAGTCATTTATTGTGTCCACAAGATCACATGTTCGTTTCCATGATGCATGTTTACATGATAGTTATCTACTTATGCTTCCGCATTCATCCATTCAACATGTTCATGAAGATATATGCTTGCCGTTATTCCGATTTGCTTTCATGTGTGATTGTACAATTATTATATACTGGCATGTCTATGATCAAATGTAATGTGCTTATGACATTGTATGCTTGTTGTATTTCAATTCATCTTTATGCATGCAAATTGGGACATAGATTATATGCAAATAGGTTGTATGCAAATTCAGACATAGGTTATATGCAAACTTAGATATGAGCCTTGTACTTATGCATGGGAACTTAGGAGTAAATTATCCTTGGAAATAAATGTTGCTTAGGCTTGGTTAAATTATTGCACAAATCATTTCATTACAAGTGGCATAAGTAAGGGACCATTCCGAACCCAACAGTTTGAGGTATTCCCTTGCGAGGGGTGAGTGCAGCCTTAAATCTTTGTCCCGGTTCACACCGGGTGGCGACTCCATTATTCTCCAGTTTAGTCCCCCGCGGGCTACTCCGTACTCCCGACCGGGCCGCGAGCCCGGAACAGTGTCGTCCAGTTTCTGTGTCCTACAAAGCCTCTCTTGAAATGACTCGCAAAGAGTTGTAAGAAAGGCAGCAAATCCCATGAATATGAATAAGACTTTCTCCTTTAAATTAAAAACTTGTTCATTTTTCTTGTTTGTTAATTGGATGAGAAATGCATGTTCGACATTCTTGTGGTATGCTCATAGTCAAGATAAATCAATGGGTTTTCAGTATCGAGGGAGGGCACCAAACCCGCGGCAGACCAATCCATGGTGTCATTATCAAATCCCCGGGCGGAAGTGCTCCTCCCTCTTGGTCATTTCCACCTCACATTCGGTCAGATGGCTTTGAAGCCTTTGCACTTGACCCCCTTCAGATAATAGGTTCTTTAGCAGGTCCTTATTGGTGGACAGAGCATAATCGACCTGTAATACACAAAATAAATGAGTTAGTTTGGATTGGTGAAAAATATAATTTTAGAAGGGGGAGACGTTTACCTCTTGAATGAGGGCGCAAGACTTCTCGATTATGTCTACGGTAGAGATATCTTCGAAATAACAGATGATTGAAGGCGGGGATAAAATGGGCCCATCGCCCCTTACCCCCTCAGAAAATCATCCAACCCAAGCAGCGGGGTGCCTTCCTGGGTGAGCTGAGGTCATGGCAATGTTTTTTTCCCTTAGATGTTTTCTTTGTTGAGGGCGACATAGGCTCCTCAGGTTCGTCACTCCCGATTGTTGGCGACATTTTTTGGATGGTTAGGGAGGTGTTCCGGAGCTTGGGCTGGCGGACTCGGAGCTCAGAATATTAATACGCATTGGGGAGTTCCGGCTGGAGTGGTGGTCACACGGTGAGTTACGGTTTAGCCTCTAGAGCAACTGGGGTTGTAATGCATGCTCAGGACTACTGGACATGCCTCGGCCAGATCACTGCAGAAGGGATTGGACCCTTCCCATAGGCCCCTTTGAGCTCGACATTCCTGCAAGAGACAAGGAATAAAAGACATTTAGAGATGATGAGAAGTCAAAAAAGAAGAAGAGAAACTACATGCAGTGCGTTAGCAGCTCAGATGGTATCTACCAGGGTGTCTTAGAGGCGGTGGTATGCTCGGGATAAGGCCTGATTCAACAAGGGCCGAGGGGCCAACAATATCCTTGCACTAGCCCGTGAATGCCGCAACTTTCTTTATTCTGGATCGGGTTTGGTGGCTTACTTTGGGGAGATCACTCCAGCAAGCTGAAATTAGTTCAAGAGTTAACAGTATAGTTGAGGTCCGAAGAAATATGAAGAGGGGGTAGGACTCTTACCTCCATCCAAGAAGGTGTCGGGGACTAAGATCGGTTGACCGCTGATCGTTCGGACTCGTCCCCAGTCGCCCGTGGCCCAGAACCATTTATCCTTGAAGTTCTTTATTAGAATATGAGAGGTCGCAAATGAGAGGGGAACCTCGGCGTGTGTAGTAAGGTAGTACCAGCTGATGTGAGGTTTCTGGTTGGCATTCAGCCGGTACAGTCTCTTTACTTCCTCAAAGGTCGGCTCCCCCAAACCTGCTCAATGCCATATCACATGAAATCGCCCAATATCCTCCAGCTATTCAAGTTCAGCTGACAAGGGGCGATTTCCATAAAATGCAGCATTTTGGCGAAATAGTCTTGGAGGGATAGTCAAAGTCCGATGTCGAAGAAGGTCGAGCAAAGTGCTACTGAACCTTCATTAGGCCGTCATGCATTTTCAAGGGGGGATGGAATTTATAACTAGATGTCAGCATGGATGGCGAACCTCCCCTTAAGGTGTCCAACTCAGTATTTGTGATTAGAGATGGTCGATACATATCCAGATTGGAAACGTTTAAAGAAGATTGCTCGGGGTCAAGTCGGGGTATCAGTTTGTCATAGGATTGGTTCTCTTCCTCAGAAGAGGTCGAAGTGGTGTCGAGGTCTTCGAGGCTTTCAGATCTCGAGCTGATGATAGTTGCTTTAGGGGGTGGTGTTGGCACTATATTTTTGCATATAAGTCCCGATGATGAGTCTCACATGTAGACACTACCTCTTTAATTGTGGAAGTCGCGGGAAACGGACTTCGGAAGGGAATAGTCAATCATTGACGCATTTTGGATTTAATTCGCTGAATTAGCTTCGGGTTCGCTTGTTTGACCTCCGTTTCAAAACACATCCTTAGCCCAAACCCCCACAAACCACACATCAAGCCCACATATCACTAAACCACACACGTGTGAACCTTAGTCGTAGAACTAGTAGAAATTATTTTTTATGTTTATGTTTTGGACCGTCGTCATTTGGATCCAGGTGGACTTCTTGTCAAGAGATGTGAACTTGTTGGGCCATTCAAACTGGGACGAGTTCGTGTCCTTTGACAATTGGGCCAAAAGCTTCTAAAATGCCGATGGGCCATTTTTATGTTTGGGCCTCTTATCATTTGGAGTTGTTTACCCATGTTATCGCAAAGTGTAAACCTGTTGGCCTTTTCATATGGGACAAGTTTGCACCGCACAATAGTGTGATTGAACACTTAAAATGATAATGGGCCAACTAGTATAAAATTTTTATGGGCTTATAATTCCATACATCGCACGCATCTCATACACCTCATGCATACACGCATCATGTTAACCCTTGTGTCTAAAAGCCATCATAGATACCCGTTGGGTTAGGAAAGAAGGAAGACTCGTCAAAAGACCGTCAGCCAACATGAGCAAGTTAGTCAATAAGGGATCCCGCCTGGATCAATTGGAGACCAAAGTAACCAAAATTACTGAGCATTTGCAAGTTTTGACCAATGCTGTGGCCAGTTTGACCGTACCCCTTATAGCCAATAACAGAATGTTGTGCAACCAGAATGGAAAGACCATTGGGAACCTTCAAAGACCAAGCCCACTCCCTCTGAGGTTGCCCCTATCAGAAACAGACGATTCTCCAATCTTGGTAGACCTTTGTCGGAGGTATTTGAAGAGCTGAAAAGACAAGGACTCCTAAGTCCCTTAGAACCTAAACCTAAACCACTTCCAAACCCTGTGTCACACTACCTTGACCTAAACCTATACTGTTACCTCCACCAACAAAAAGGCCACGAAACTGACAAATGCACCCGCCTTAGGCATGAGATCCAGAACCTTATCGACTCCCTTAAATACCCGACCCAAAAAAAGAACAACCCAACACACACAGAAAACCTCCACCCACCCACATGATTAACTCCGGCCTACCCGACAGCATTGTCCTCCAAACCACAACCAACCACCAAACTTCTCACACGGGGATACGGGACAACAGTGGTAAAGGTGAAATGGAGCCAATGAGGGATTTTTGGAAAAACTTCTCAGACAGTGACGAGGCGGAGGTCACAAAAAGGGGAAGTGAATGGGAAGAAGAACTACTGCAGTTGGAGAAGCTGATGGACAGAGGAAGCAAGAAAACGGGGGAAGACGAAGTTGCAAATTATGGAGATGTTTGTTTCCCTAATCTTATTCAATTATGATCCAGCATTTATTAATAATAAGGACATTGACTTTGTCTACTTGTTCGAATCTTTTTCTTAATGATAATAAAGACGTTCATTTCGCTTACTTACTTGAGTCTCTACCTTTTAAGAAGAACAAGATAATCATTTAGGATTTAGCTTCTCAATATATTAGTTTGAAGGGAGAACTATACAAAAGACAAACAAATGGCATTCAGATGAAATGTTTAAGAAAAGAGGAAGCTCGAAAGGCGATGGAAACAGTACTACCGGTGGAAGTTGAGATACAGTCCATACGGGTATTAGCAGAAGCAGAATTGCCTGACAAGAATGGGTCTTGTAGAGGTTTGAACAGTTAGCATTGATGGATGAGAAGATGATGAAGTCCTTGCATCATATGCAGATATACCAGAAGAGGTTAGGCTCGAGCATTCAATAAGAGGGTGCGCCCTACAAAAATCAAAAAGGGTGATCTGGTGCTTAAGCAGTCGAAGCCATCGACGACATACCCGAGAGGAAAGTTCAGACCCGCGCATTTTTTTTATTCTGTTGTTTTGTTTATGTTCGCAGGTCTCAAAGAAAAGAAGGAAAAGCGGCAAAACACAAGCAAGAGCAACAAAATAGTATAAACTAATTTTCAGGGAGGAATCCAATAGGGCGAAGCACGCATTATCAGAGGTCGAAATGAAAAATGCCAGTGAAAAAAAAAAAGAGAAGTCTTTGATAGTTAAACATATGTTCGATGATGACATTGTTTGCTGTAGGGTGAAACCTTAGAAATAATAAGTGTGAGATGTGCTCTCATCCGGTATTCTGAGTGGTTGATCTCGGCTGGACTCCCGAGAACTTGATTATAAGATCCTAGCAGTAGAAGCCTGAGTAATCGACATGATGACTAGTTGAAGAGATGGTAGATCGGTGAATGACCGTTGGCTTGGATGTCCATCCAGGTTTACTTATGCTACGATATATGATATGGTTGGAAGCAAAGAAAAAGTCTTTGCAATGAAAAGAAAAGAAAAATAGACCGCCTATAACCAATAAGCGTGAAACTACCAATGGGCGAGTATTAGGACCACCATGAGGAGAAATACTACCTTAAATGGTAGATGTGTCAAAGAAGAAAAGAAAAAGAAAAAAAAAAAAGAAAGAAAGAAAAAAGAATGAAAAGAAAGAGACAAGAGGAAAAAAAAGAAGACCATATCATGTTGAGTATGACGAAGTAATCACAGAGTGTGATCAAGACATCTAGGTTGGTTAGACCCACCGATTCGATTCTCCGAGACAAAATCATCGAGTTGGCTTATTTAAGGATTAAGCTGCGAAAGAACCTTGGCACACACACACTAGGAGTCTGGTTCAGATCACTCATTCAGAAGATCGGAGCTGAGTGTATTAAAGTACTTTGAAGGTTCTCTGGTTTCGACGCGAAGCATCCGTTGAGGACGAAAATATGCTTAGCTATCAGGATTATCTCGTGAGAGGCAGTACAGTGTAAACCATCACGGTGTTAGTATCAGTTTTGGAGATGAGTCCCAAGGTTGAGACCCACGTCATCAATATCAGTATTGCCGGGTATGGCACTCCGGTTATGGAGACGCATCAACATCAATATCAGTTTTTGCCAGGTACGGCACTCTAGGTATGGAGATATTACAGCGACGCCTCGGGTATGGGGTTTAGCATGCCAAGTACGACACTCCGGGTATGGAGATATTATAGTGATGCCTCAGGTATGGGGTTTAGCATGCCAGGTACGGCACTCCGGGTATGGAGATATTACTGCGACACTTTGGGTATGGAGACGCAACCGCGACACCTCGGGTATGGGGTTAGCTTGCCATGTATGGCACTCCGGGTATGGAGATATTACTGCTACACTCTGGGTATGGAGATGCAATCGCGAAACCTCGGGTATGTGGTTTAGCTTGCCAGGTACGGCACTCCGGGTATGGAGATATTACTGCGACACTCTGGGTATGGAGACGCAACCGCGACACCTCGAGTATGGGGTTTAGCTTGCCAGGTACGGCACTACGGGTATGGAGATATTACTGCAACACTTTGGTATGGAGACGCAACCACGACACCTCGGGTATGGGGTTTAGCTTGCCAGGTACGACACTCCGGGTATGGAGATATTACTGCGACACTCTGGGTATGGAGACTCAACCGCGACACCTCGGGTATGGGGTTTAGCTTGCCAAGTACGGCACTCCGGGTATGGAGATATCACTGCGACACTATGGGTATGGAGACGCAACCGCGACACCTAGGGTATGGGGTTTAGCACGCCGGGTATGGCGCAACCAAAATCAACTCAACACAACAGGCAAGTCAAGTGGCAGCTGGCAAGCCAGGTAAGTAAAAATACATTGCACAAACTTTGATAGGATTGTCATTGTCACACATGCACAAATCCCATCAAAATGGGGGCGACTGTAGGCACTGCATTTTTGCATATAAGTCCCAATGATGAGTCTCACATGGAGACACTACCTCTTTAATTGTGAAAGTCGCGGGAAACGGACGTCGGAAGGGAATAGTCAAGAATTGACGCATTGTTGGATTTAATTCGCTGGATTAGCTTCGGATTCGCTTGTTGGACCTCCGTTTCAAAATACATCCTTAGCCCAAACCCCCACAAACCACACACCAAGCCCACATATCACTAAACCACACACCAAGCCCACCAACCAAACCCAATACACGCCCAAACAAGAGCAAGCCACACGCCCATTGCCTTCCTAATTAATAAAATAACACATTAAACACATGCATAAATCAAGCCAAATCCTCTTCCAAAATTAAAGAAATCTCATCAAATACTTTCCTAATCCACTTACATTACATTTCCTAATTAAAAGATACAAATCAAATCATATCCCTAACTAAAAGAGAAGAAATCAAATTAAATCAAATCACTTCCCTAATTAAAAGATTTTTCCTTATCACACACTAATTAAAAATATCTCCAATAAATACACAAATCCTTTCCTTTTTCAAACAAGGTAAACCTCAACCCTTTGCTTATAAAAAGAAGCTTTCACCAACACATCAAAGGGCTAGCTCGTTCTTACGAAAACACAAAATAAACCTAGCTCACTCTCACGAAATTAACCCTAATGTTCTAACCCTCCCTCACAAACAGTCCTTCATCACGCCCACTCAGCCGAGACATAAACCTTGATCAAGCAAACGCACCTCACCACAAAGACCCTACCTTTACGCACAAACAAGCATTGACGCCACTGACCAACCTGCCTTCAACCCCACTCACGTTACTAGCCCATAACAACACAACCACATGCCCTTCAACTCATCAACAAAAGCCTCACGTTACTGCCTCGCCATAGCCTTCACGCATCCACACATCTTCACGCCATCAGCCTTCAATTCCCCCACGTAAACCACCTCCTTACACGTCCTAAAATCCCCTTCAAAAGCAGCCCCAATTGACGCATAAAACCCCCTGAAACTCCCAGCCAAATTACCGTAAACAGTCCCGTAAAACCCCGCAAACTGCACCTTAAAACTGCAGCATAAACTGCCCAGTTTTCAGCCTTAAAACTGCACAAAACAGCAGCCCAATACCCCTTAAAATCGCACAAAACAGCAGCCCAATACCCCTTAAAAACCGTATAAAACAGTAGTCCAATACCCCTTAAAAAACCGCACAAACAGTCCCTTAATACAATGAAAACATTGACCAGAAAATACCCTTAAAACCGCAGTGAAACTGAGTAAAAACAGCGAAACCGCGAAGGAATATGTCAAACCAGTGAACCGGAGGAGTTGCTGAGCATCAACCCTTCCGACAACCGCGTACCGCACTTCCGATAGAAGGTAAAAGAGTTTAGACTTGAGGGCACCTTCTTTATTTATTATCCTTTATTTTTTATTTTTTATTTTTTATTTTTTTTATTACTTTATTACTTTATTTCGCATGAGTATTGTGGATTGGTTCATGATGTGATTTCTGGATGAACGGAATATGTGTTCTCTCTTGTGGTATATCGGATGGAAACCCGGACGTAAACTCCGTAGCCGAATCCGAATGGACAGTAGTGCGGTCTGCACTCGGGATACAACGCCACATACCGCTTGAGAGACACATGTATTTCGTTTTATCCAACCTTGTGTTCGAGCATGATTTAGTCTAGTATGTTATTTATTTCTTAAGCATGATTTAATCATTAGTACGTTATTTCTTTGTGCATGATTTAGTTATTTACTTTCGCAATAGGAGTTTAATTTACGTTTATGTTTAAGTTGTTGTTTATTATTTTTTTTTTGATAATTCAACATGCTCATGAGATTACTGTGTGATATCGTATGTTTGCCGTTATGATGACTTATTTTTAAAGTATGCAAACTTAGACATAGGATTTATTCTCTTGAATGCAAATTAGGTATAGGTTATTCTTGAATATGTTGCGTAAACTCGGTTAATTTATTGCACAAATCTTTTCATTACAAGTGGCATAAGTAAGGGACCATTCCGAACCCAATGGTTTGAGTTCTTCCCTTGCGAGGGGTGAGTACGGCCTGAAATCATTTTCCCGGTTCACACCGGGTGGCGACTCCATGTTATTTCTCCGGTTTAGTTCCGGGCTATTCCGTACTCCCAACTAGGCCGCGAGCCTGGAACAGCGTCGCTGATTTCTGTGTCCTACAGGTGGAACAGGGGACCTAATCTTCAGAGGAGTTACCGAGGCAGACTCAGTGTCTGACATTTCTGGAATGGTAGGACCCGAGGAGGGTAATCAGTTAATGGTCAGTTTGGGGAGCATGCCATACACGAAAACTATTCTAACTAATGAGGACCTAACCTAAAGGCTCTAAATGCCCTAAAAATGGTAGAAATGGTAAATCATTTCTATAGCACCAAAAAGAAACACATTCAGAAACCCGCGAACGCATATTTCCTAAACACTAACAAAAAAAATAACTCTAGAACACCTATACCGCAACTATCAAAACCCATCCACAAATCAAGCTGCACCACAATTGATATCCAGGAAAGTAGAGCAGGAAATGTACACACAGTCAGGAACAATATAAACATATTAAAGAACACAAGAAAGGAAAATTATAATGAGTCGTGAGAAGAACTTACTTGGTTGATGAAGTGGAAGACGAGTGAACTCGGTCGGTGGTGAAGTCTGCTGGTCTTTGAGAACAAGGAAGGGAGTCTCCATCGTTTTAAGAGAGAAAGAATTCGAAAAAATATGGAAGGGTGTTATTCTCCCCTTTTTATAGACGGCTCAGGATAATCTCAACTTTTGGATCCAATCGAGGGGCTCGGACGGGCTCCACGTGTGCAATCTTTGATCTCACCAGTACAAATTCAATTGGACTAGCGAGATTAGGGAACCATTCAGTTGGCTCGAGGTAATTCGGTTACCTTCGTTTTGGTGGGAATACCACGGATGAATGATAAATGTCACGAAGGGAGTAAAAAAAGGGGAAACCCTAGTTAGATTTTATGGAATTTAAGGCAGTAATGATGACTTACGGTTCAAAAGGGATGGCTTTCAAAAGGGCAGAAGGGGTATTTGCAATAGGCCACCAGCGTCGTTTGGGTTGATATCAAGAGTATCCTGGCCCGATCACATAACAAAGACAAGGCCGACCGGATCAGCCACCGAGCAAGTTTATGCAGTTTTCTAAGGAAAGAAGCAGCACAAAACTAACTAGCATCCTCATCGCCATTATAGTTCCCAGCACCAACTCACATACTCGTTGGAACCGAGAACTATGGGACAGGTGTTGATGGTGATTTTTGGGCCTAAGTGTCGACAGTAGCTCCGGTGGGACAGAAGGGGAATTTCAAGTTCAGAACACTGTAGTCTGAGAACAATAGTCAGGGGTACCTAGTCTAGCTGGGTGGTCGAGCTCGGACTACATTCTTCAACCGACCTAAGGAGTGTGATTGTTCAGGGAAGTAAGTACCCGAGGACTTCGGGTCTGACCCAACCAGTATAGCTCGGAAGGGCGGGATAGTATCAGATCAGTCATCCGACCTCGTGGGGGATGGTGGTTCTGTATTGGTCAGGTCGGGATTACCAGTATAAGTACAGTTTGGGAACTTGTACTCTTCATGAAGCTTTGATGTGACAGGAGAAACTTGTGGGGTTATCTTCTGACACACGCCACCGCGTGAGCGAGTGGATACAGGCTGGCATCATAAATATTACGTATGGCAGTACCCAAATAGAGTGATTTAATGAGGTGTCATATGGCAGGTTTCACTTTCGGCAGTGGCAGGTTTTACTTTCGGCAGGGATAAGCTCACGTGACTGACGACACGGGGATGGTGGAACAATGATTATTTTCCTTAGTATTTAAAGGGGTCGAGAGCACTTTTATAAGGGTTAGCAAATTTACTTCCAAGCATTACTTATAAAAATTAAGAGAATACACTAGCTCGGTTATACCCGATCACCTGTAAAAAGAGGTCGGCCAAGTCCGACCATATTATAAAATCAGTTTCTTTCTTTACTCACGTGGATGTAGGTTGGATCCATTCCGCCGAACCACATAAATCATTTGTTGATCTTTGTGTTTGTTCACCTTTTCTGCTAAGTTTGCATTTGGTTCCCAACAAACCTAACAAATTCACAGTTGGGGGAAGATTGTTCGAGGAACGAGTTTCCGGATTTGTCCCTGGAACGAAAATTAGCCGTCAACAGACACATCACTTTTTTTTATTACCATAACAATATTAATCCAAAATAACCAAGAAGCAAGCTTCCTTCTAACTATATTGAGATTGAGCCAAAATGTCTCAAGGAAGTTGTGTTTTTCTAACTATTTATATACATTTACTGAACTCATTACACATTATAGAATTTAAACCATGCATAAAACACATAAGGGCGATGTGCCCAACTTTAAAATATATATATATATGAAACTGAATAATTTCTATGTATTATTTTGTTATAACAAACTTTACTAATCTGATTAAAGACAACTTTGTACATAATATCCCAAAACATAACTATGACTATACCTTGCTCAAGGTACTCGACTCGATGGACCCATGACACCATAGTGGCTGTAAAACGGTATCTGATTCCACGAGTTCGTCCTCTAGAAATTTTGCAAAACGGATCTAGTGTGGTGGGGGTAAGTCGTGTGAACAACGTAGTGAGTAAATACTGTAAAATCATAAAACATGTGTTTCAAAATATGGTTAAAACATATTTAACTTTTAAACAAAGTAAGTATAGTAAACCAAGTTCATTTCATTAAAAGTCCATAACTTGAAATCCACTTATGTATTGCTTTGATTTCTCATAAATATAATATGTAGTAAAATAACAAGATTTAAAACATAAGAAAATCACACCAATTTCGTAACTTGGAGGTAACAGTGCACATACTCTGCGCGAACCTAGCACTACAAGAGCAGAGATGGGAAACAGTAAAGTATGCTTGTACCATAAAGGTGATCAGGTACCATATGACAGAGAAACATGATAATACTTATGAGCAGAGCAATTTATCATAATCGGGGACGGTACTTCACTAGTGGTTTGAAAAACATAACTTTAAAACATAATCATAATCATACTCATGAGTGGTTTATCTCTTTATAATCCTATAATGCTTGTTTAGTAAGGAGATTATGGATGGCAGAAATCTATAGGGGGACAAGGGCTTTTGGGGGACCTTCTCCAATTGGAGTGAGGATTAGGTCGGGGACGTGAATGGAGAAAATTTAATACCCATTTTTGAATCGAAGAAAGGGACGAGGATCAAGTAAAATCTACATTCCATCTTCCAATACCCAATTAGAGTTTTAATTTTTTTATATAATTTTAAATTTTTCAATAAATATATACAATTTTATATAGATATAAATAAAAAATATCTTAATATTTGTAAAAATATTCAAATTATATATAGTAGACGGACTTACTTATATATATATATATATATAGTTGACCGGCGTAAACACACACGTATAACGCAAGCGCACGTATCGTTCAAGTAGTATAAAAATATCGATCCCACGAGGACTTAATTTCTACTATTGTTATTAATTATTGAATCTATTTATTTACAGATATCTAATTAAATGAAGAAGAGAATGATTGTTTGATTGGTTGAAAGTGGTTTTGCACAATAATAAATAAATAAAAAGACAAAAGAAAATACTAAGGAAAATAACAAAAGACACAAAGATCTAGGGTTGTAATTTCTTCCAATACCATTTTAAAGATGAAGTGATTATTATATAGATGGGTAAAACATTGATTTATTAACCTGGAACACGAAATTATGCGAAAGCATCTGTCGATGGTCAGACACAAATACCCAGTGTAACCCAATTGAACCATATTCCTATGTCAACCACATTATCTGGATTCATTAAGATTGAGTTCCAATTATGGCTACCCTCGCCCTACAGGTATATTCCTATCCTGTAAGGAAATCTATTAAAGGGTTATCTATCCTCAAGGAAGATCGTGGGCTATTGAGTCTAAGGTCTTAAACTTAAAATCCCTATGTCTAGTTCATTTTAAGTTTACCTAATCAATTTTATTAATGGCCAATTAATAAAAAGCATTAAGATTAAGACTCAATAAATAAATCTTTATAATACCAAACTATAATCTAACCCTTATAAACCGGTGATATTGAAATTCATCACAACCCCAGATAACTATTTAGTTACAACACATAACTAGGACTAATAACTGAAAAATAAAAGACATAAAGTAAAAATACTGAAAAGTAAAAGACATAAAGTAAAAAGTAAAATAAATGCTAAGGTAAAAGGAATTACTTTTACTACTACTTATTTAAGAAATCTCCCATAAAATAATATATAAACTTGTTATAATATTACCAACCGACCAATCTGGCGGTATCCTGATTAAGTCAAATTAAGTCCAACCAGCCATATAGGCGGTAATATTTGTCCATAAAAATAAATTTACCAACCGACCAATCTGGCGGTATCCTTGATTAGTCAGGTTTAAACCAGATTAAATTGAATTGCCAACCGACCAATATAGCGGTATCCTTTATTAATCAGTATTTTAAATAGTGAATATATTATTTTTAAGGGAGATTAATCTAAATAGTAACAGTAAAAGAATTACCTTTCACCCTAGCTTGGGAAATTACCTCCTCATTACTGAAAAGTAAAAACTGAAAAATTAAAGAAAGAAAAGTACTGTGCGTAAAAGTAAATCGCGGAAAGTAAAAACTGAAAAGTAAAGAAAAGAAAGTGCGAAACTGAAAATTAATTACTGAAAACTAAAAATAAACAAACTAGATACAATCTTCTTATTTATTCATTAAGAATTTCAAAGAAGAAAGTATGAATTTTACAAATGAAATGGCTTGGTATTTATAGGCAAAATTTTGCCACCATCAAATCATCAATCATTTCTCCACCAATTACATTATTAATTTCTCCACTAATTACTCCACCAAATCCATAATTGCTCCAATAATTTCTTATCTTGTTTGGTGTTGATTTGATAATTTTTATTAATTATTAATTAATTAATATTTTGCTTTGAAAATGATTGATAATGACTTTTAATAATTACACTCCACACACTTCTGGATGGTTCATCAATTTCGGTCATGACATCTTCAGAATTCGAAAATATTTTCTCTTTCAAAGTTGTAGATCTTTGAGTCTTCTTTAATCTGGCACTTGAATCAGCTCACTCCGATATCTGAGTAAAAAGTTATGCCCAACATACGACAGATGTGCAAAACTGGAATTTCCAAAACTGCACTTCGTCAAAACGCGCCCTTTCAAATTTCCAATCTCCAAAATTAATATATCAAGTCCAATAATTGCCCTTATTTGATCCACATTTCGTCCTAAATGATTTCATTGAGTCCCGATATTATTTTATCTGCAAAATAAACTAAAACACATCAAAACATTCATCAAACCCGAGAAACTAAACAAAATATTAAGTAAAAGGGGCGGTAAATATTGATATATTTTCCGCTCATCACACCCCCCAAACCTAACATTTTGCTAGTCCTCGAGCAAAACAACAAAATAAAATACAAGAAACAATTAAAATTAAACTAAGCCACTTTCGTAGGGATCACGGTTGCATTTAGCATATGCAACAAGCCTTTAAACCCCTAGGTGTCCCTAGTGGACGAGTTATAGTCTCGTGAGGGCTTACAGCAACGATACCCACAAACGTTTTACAAAAGTAAAAAAGTTAGTTAAAACTAATGCACACAAAAGCAAAAAGACAAGCGAAAAGAGAATAAAGAAGTTAGTAACTAATCAGGTGAAACTTCTACTACAAGTTACTAGTTGTTTTGTTTCTTTCTAAATTACTAAATAAGTAAATTCTCCGATTATTTTTACCATTCTTCATATACACAGCCAACAAAATATTAATCAACTCATTTTTGCCCACAACAGTCACAAGTGCAGTTGAAAAGAGAGTAATATTTTTGTCCTAAAGTTCTATCAGATTTCACACCTTTTTGTAGCAATGGAATAATTTTTCTGATTTTTCTGATTTTTTCTTTGATTTTTTCTTTGACTTTTATTTATATACAATATCTTCGTCTATGTAGCGAGCTTTGGGTCGGTGGCTCCCAAACCAGTTGGCTTTAGGGCACCAGGTGTTAAGACACCCCTACGAACTTAATTACTCAGACTTCAGATATAAATATATTTTTGCAGTATCTTTGATCCATGTAACGAGCTTTGGGCCAATGACTCCCAAACCAGTTGGTTTTAGGGCACTAGGTGTTAAAACACCCTTACAGACTTAATAACCCGGATCTTAGATACTTTATTTTTTTTTTACATCAGATTTTTTTTTTTTTTTTTTTTTTACTCCACTGCTTTTTGAGATGTTTCCTCCAATTAAACTAGAGCACGGAATATTACAAACTTTTCAATTTAGCTCATGTCTGTATGTTACTATATATGTTGATAATATCTGTTAACTGAACATATGAAGATTCCTTTTAGTCCGTTTTAAGGAGAATTCACAAATTAAATAATTCAAAATGAAATAAACAAAAATTAACTTGTTTCGAATTAGGTTTGAGATACGTCTCAGGAGTGGAAACTCCTTACTCGTCTACTCTCTTACTACAATTTCACCTTTTTAGTCAAAATAAAAACACAAAAATGCAAAATATTTTTGTAATTTTTGAAAATTTTTCAATTTTTTTTGTATTTTTCGAAAAATTTTGGACTAAAAAATAAAAACACATACAAACAAGTAAACTATAACTTACCTCACCCCCCCCAAACCTAAATGAGACATTGTCCCCAATGTCTTAAAAAGTAGAAGAAGAGTTTAGAAGATAGTACCTGATTAGCTGAATTTCTACAAGCAAATTAAAGGTTAAGATCCAGATTAATTCGACGCTTCTTACCACGATCATCCTCGGACCATTTTATCTTTGAAATGATAGGGTCAACTTGTGGTTCAAAGGCTACGAGTTGGTCAAGTAGATCTGGAGCAGTTCTGGCAGTAAGAGGAGTTCTTTCATAGGTTTTGACACGAACCCATTTCTCCGAGCATCATCAAGAAACACACAAAAAGAAAATCATAAAATCCATCAACGTTGAGCAATCCAAGCGGTTTCTGGTGTATGTTCAGGTTCGCCCAAGATAATACTATAAAAATTTCCTCCAATGTACCCAAGCCACCTGGCAAAGCGATAAAAGCATCAGCACGGTTAATCATTTCTACAGTCGTTCAGACATACCTGGCACGATCAGTTCCTCTCCGTTTGATGATCCAATAAGATTTGCCTCTGCCAAGGGTTTTGGGATGATTCCTAAAACATGACTGCCTCCTTCCTGTACAGCCTTTGAAACGATCCCCATAAGTCCAAGATTGCCTCCGCCATATATTAAGTGCATATTCCTTGCTGCTAAGACTCGACCCAATTCCTGTGCTGCTTCTATGTATTGTGGCTTAGT
Organism: Zanthoxylum bungeanum; assembly: GCA_019454045.1. NCBI lineage: Eukaryota > Viridiplantae > Streptophyta > Magnoliopsida > Sapindales > Rutaceae > Zanthoxylum > Zanthoxylum bungeanum. The sequence goes on along the minus strand of SKCR01001107.1, from coordinate 2,493 downwards.
ACCAACACTACTACCGCAAAACACACAGATGTTTTCAACTCGTCTTCTTGAAGTGGCTTCCATTTTTTTATTTATTTCTTTTTCAAATCAGGATGCCTTCAAAAGTGCAATGACGGGCTGAATTTATAGTACCTGAAAAAGGTGAGTAAAATAATAGCACAAGTATTCTTCCAGAGGACGATTGTTAGCTAAACACAAAAAGAAATCGTGAAAGGTCAAAAAGTCTGGATCCTGTCTACGAAAAAAGATAATTACAATAGAAAAGCGAATCAAAGCAATAATTAAGGCAACGGAATTGTGTACGCAATACGCCACTCGTTTGGTATATAAATCCATTAGGATGCGTCTCAAGATTTCATTCTTATTCAGCCATCGTAATGAATTGTTTCTCATCTTTAATTGCCAAACACAATTCCTTCTGTTTTAAAATGCTCCGTTTGTGCCTTTCCCTACAAAAATAACACACAAAATTAAAAAGTTCTACAACATGTATACCAAAATATGAAAACAAAATTACAACAAATTGCATGGGTTGCCTCCCTGCTAGCGCTAAATTTTTCGTCTTCAGCTAGACGTGACTGAAATTCATCTGTTAAGGAGGTTTCAATGTCGTTTTGGATGTCCGATTAAAGACAATCCCGTGAGCGTTGCTTTTGAAGGGTCTCTTCCAACGGTAAAGTGGCAAAAAGAGTTTTGTCTCATTCAGTGCTCGTGCCACCTTTTTGCTCCTTGTTGTTCCAGTGGTTCCTGCAAAGAAAGAAAGAAAATCAGGAGGTCTTGTATGATGCTTGACTTGGAATGGAAGTTCCATTCTGTCAAGCTTCTGGGCGATATCTTTGATTTTTACTCCCCAAAACAGCGATGTTTCTCCTGAATGCTCTGGATCTTTATTAAGGTCAGACATTTGCTCCTTCATTTGCTCTGTTCTTGCTCCACATTTCTCTTCACAGATGAATTGTAAAATTTTTGTATTCAGCTCTTCATCGGTCATCTGTGAAATACATGCTTCAAAATTGTCAACCAGAGGATGCAAAGATGTTTCTGACATTAGGTCTTCATCCTCTGATATGACTGGAATGGATGGTTCAGATAGATCTTCTTCAAACATCATGGTAAAGCTGAACTTTTGAGGATTGAAAGTTCCTCGTTGTTGGAGCAGTTGGTACAAAAAGATCAGCTTCATCTTCGTCAGAATCTGAATAATAAAAGTCAAATTGAGACTTTACCGATTCGGATTCCTGAACTGATACCTCTGGTTGTTGATACTGCTCAGCCTCCTCCTCTGTTGAAGTGTCTTTGTGGATTTCTAGGTACTTGAAGGCTTCATCAGTGTCATCTGAAACTGGTTCTTGAGGTATGTAGTTCTGGTTTTCTGTTAATTGTCTCATTTGATCTGTCATCCTCTGAATGAATTCTGATTGTCTCTGAATACTTTCAAGTTGCTTCAGGCTTGTTTCAAGCATTGTATCCAACTTTCCGTCTCGTTTCTTGGAAAAAATTTTGAGCATATCAATCAATTGTTCTTCCTTGATGGTTCTGGTTTTTGTTGAATAGTAGGTGGATGGTGGATAAGATGGAAAGTATGATGGTTCTTCGTACCATGAAGGATTTTGATAGCTCTGCCACCCTGGATTGTAGTTGTACTCGCAATAATTACTTGGGTGGTTACCGTCACATATCTCACATCTCTCCATTGCATTCTGTTGAGCAAATGTGGTATTGCTTGGTTCTGGCATCCAGTGATAATTGTTGGGCTGGACAACAGGCCTCAGAAAACCGGACTGTTGCTCCCAGATTTGGGGTGTATCTTCTTGTAAAGCTCTTGATCTTTCAATCTCCCAATAGTGTTCCATTGTTTAACCACCTGAAAATAAAAGAAAGAAATAAAAATTACAGATAAAAATAAAGAAAATTAGATACAGGTAAATTAGATAGCTTCAAAATTAATAACTCAAGAAATATAAGTCCCCGGCAACGGCGCCAAAAACTTGACCGGCGTAAACACACACGTATAACGCAAGCGCACGTATCGTTCAAGTAGTATATAAATATCGATCCCACGAGGACTTAATTTCTACTGTTGTTATTATTATTGAATCTATTTATTTACAGATATCTAATTAAATGGAAGAGAAGATTGTTTGATTGGTTGAAGTGGTTTTGCACAATAATAAATAAATAAAAAGACAAAAGAAAATACTAAGGAAAATAACAAAAGACACAAAGATCTAGGGTTGTAATTTCTTCCAATACCATTTTAAAGATGAAGTGATTATTATATAGATGGGTAAAACATTGATTTATAACCTGGAACACGAAATTATGCGAAAGCATCTGTCGATGGTCAGACACAAATACCCAGTGTAACCCAATTGAACCATATTCCTATGTCAACCACATTATCTGGATTCATTAAGATTGAGTTCCAATTATGGCTACCCTCGCCCGACAGGTATATTCCTATCCTGTAAGGAAATCTATTAAAGGGTTATC
>SKCR01001106.1:0-28385 GCA_019454045.1 Zanthoxylum bungeanum | reverse complement strand
TGAGCGTGTTTAGCGAGTATTCGAACGAATGTTGCAATTCAATACTTGCCTCCCACTATTTTTCGTCGAGTCTCTAACCCTCTGTCGAGTACTCGGGAAACCGTGTTTCCTAGTGGGCTAGGATCCCGTTAAAGTATCATACAATCCTGACTTTGGTCACTAAAAAATTGTATGATAATTAACAAGGTAGATGTCGAAGATCAATTGGATCCCATCCAACTCCTAGATCCAGTAGGTGGACATCCAAGTCCGAAACATATATCTAATATATGCCTATATATCGAATATATACCCTACCCGTTTCTTCTGAATCAACTAGGCCTTGGCTTTGGCCAAAAACAAACCTAGTGATCCCAGTCAAGCGTGGACCCATTGACAGGGAAGCTTCGTAATCAATGTCTATGGACAAGAAGTGGTCTTGACTTTGGTCAAAAACAAACCACAACTTGGACACGACACCGATATATAACAAAGCCTCGTGATTAAAGCACATCTTTGACTGACAAGGGCTTGACTTTGGTCAAAAACAACCCTTGACAATCTCCGATCTTGAGCAAGAATCACTCAATGGAAGGAAATGACGCTTGATATTTAACGAGGGTTTTTCGCGTGCAAATTGGCTACCAATTTAATTATCTTTCTTAAGGTCTCACCATCATACACCCTTAAACATGCATTCTAAATACATAATAAAGCGTATATGAAAATAAATAATAATGATATGCGGATGGATATTTTACATTGATCCTAGATCAAATCTCTCACTTTCTCTCTCCCGCTAGCACTTGTATTACTTCTATCTATTTCTACTACTTCTACCCGTTACACTACACTTCTAAAGAAACCTCTTTTACATGGAGGGGAATAGGTGAGAAGAGAATACAAAGAAATAGGAGATAAGGCTGGACACGCAGGTCCAATTTAATAAATCAAATTTATTATAATTTCCAAAATCGCCCAACCCGACAATATCCATCTGATATACATTATTCAAACATCACAACCATGTATTCATACAAGCATGTTATCAATCAATCAATCAAATTAATTAATCTTGATTATTAGTGATCATCCAATGTTCAAACAAAAATTTGATTTTTGTTCGAGTCAAACTCGTTATTGCGAACACGTACTCAAAGTACGATTTCTACGAATTAAATTAAATTACATAATTAAATCCAATTTAATACGTATTTAATTCTAATTCATTATTTAATTCTAAATTAAATATTACACTTTTATTAACGAACCTTTACGACTTAAATTCCAAATTTAATCGCAACGGGTCTCAAAGCCCGATAAACATCTAATGTTTTATTTAATTAAAGTCCAATGGGCTTTTAATTAATTTCTATAGGCGTGGACTTTTGGTCAACTCGGGTCAAACCGAACAACCAAAATCCAATCCGGGAGTTACCCCATAAGCCTTTAAATTAATTTTGGCCCATTAGGCCCAATTAATAATTAAGGTCCATTAAGTCATAATTGGACCTTTTGGATTCGGTTTTGGCCTAATTGGATCCAACCAATTTTGCCTAAACCCAACTTTGTTACAACAAAGCCCAAAAGCCCAATTACAACCTAACAAGCCCAATTTCCAAAATCAAGCCCAAATTAATTAACTTATAAAATTCCAAATTTCACAATTAATTAACCTAAGTGTAATACACAATCAATTACCCAATTAACATTTCTAAAATATCAATTAGCCTAATTAATCATGCACTTTAACAACCAAATAGTGTCCAACACAAATCAATTAAAATCAAACCCAATTAACATGCTTTCAAGTCTTGGCAATTAGGGGTTTTTCAATTCGATTCGGTTTCAATCCAATTGAATCCACAATCATAATTTACCAAATCAATTCAACTCATCCAATGAATCAAACAACAAAATCACAATGAATTTCATGTCCCTTAAAATTCGGCCAAGCCACTTTAAAAGGGAAAAATGTTCCAAATCAAAATTCAATCCAATTGAACTTCAAAACAACATTAACCAATTGTTTTAAGTCATCCAATGATCAAACAAAACAAAATTACCAAGACATTAGGGTTATGCAATTTTCGGCCAAGCCTCCAATTTGGGGAAAATTGAATCCAATACAATTTCATGAAATTGATCACACACAATCTCAATTAAACATGTTCTAAGCATACTTAAACATCCAATTCAATTAAAACATGCTCAAACACATTTTACCCAATTTACCCATTTCAAGTTCATTTCAACCTAAAGAATTGGGGAAAATTGATCTAATCCAATTTTCTTGAAATTGATCATGCACAACTTCAATTCAACCTCATTCAAGCATAATGCATCAAACAATTCAACCAAATCATGCCTAAATCGAGTTTACCCAAATTAAAGTTTTGACAAAAATAAGCAAATTGGGGAAAATCAATCCATCAATTTTTTTTTCAAATTGATTATATACAACTCAAATTCAATCATATATAATCATTCTTGAACAATCAATTTGACAGAATCAAGCTAAAATCAAAAAGCCCCAAATTTGCTCAAGAACCCTAATTCGGTTTTCATGCAACAAAAGCTCTTGATACCATTGTAAGAGTTCAAGTCAAGTCCCAAGATCAATAATCATGCATAAAAACTGCATATAAACACATCAAAGGAGTAAGGCGGAAACATAACTCACATTGAACGGTTTTGATGAAATGAAGAACATGCGTTTTTAAGCTCCCTCCAAGCTCGGCAATGGCTTCTGGAACTGCAGTGGACGCACGGTTTGGGCTGTGAAAGTCTCCTCCATTTTCGGCCATGGATGACTCCATTGAAGCTCCAAGCTTCAAGCTTTCCAAGCTCATGAAGACACTTCCCTATCACCTATGTATTACTCAAGGTGTGCTAGCACTTGTTCATCTTCCATTTTGCTTCTCAAATTTTCGGTGAAACCAGAAAAATAAGAGAAGAAATCGCACCATGCGTGAAGGAGATGAAGAAGAAAAAGAGAGGGAAGAGAGAAATCGTACATGTTTGCATGTAAGAGAGAGAGGACCGAATGTGTGTGTAAAAGGAAAAGAAAAGTAATATATATTTATTCATTTTTTTCCAAAAATAAATAAACATATATATATATTCCAAACCTTTTCATATTCCATCCATCACTTTTACTTTTAACTTTAAGTCATATCACATCACTTTTCACATCACATCTATTCACTTTAATAAAGTGACATATTGTCAAGTCACATCACTCAAAGTGACAATTGATTTGACGATTGACGCGACTAGCGATTTGACGCTTGATGTGACTTGCGTGCCGCGCTCGAATTCGAAATGCGAATGCGCTCGCAATCACTCTCGGGCTCGGGTTCGCTAATTCCAAATTAACGAATTTTCCGTCGCGTCGTAATTAAGTGATTACGCCTAGCGAATTCACTATTCACGTCGCTAACGAATTAATTCTAAATTAATTCGTTCGCCCGAATTAAAATCTAATTTTAATTCCGTGTCGAAATCTATTTCTAATAATATATCGAATATATTATTTTATCGATTAATTCCAAATTAATCGTTCTCTCTCTTTAATTAATATTTTATCCCAGATAAAATATCTCCGTAATTAATGCCAGATTAATTTTCTCTCTCAACGAATTAATCCCAGATTAATTCTATCTCTCTCTTCTAATTAATCCCAGATTAATCAAAGTGTGAGTCATACGTCATCGGTGAATCTTCAGGAAGCGACCCATGAGATCTCCGGATATGTTGGCAGTAAATACGATCGTCGGACTGTCCGAACACGTAAGTACCTCGTACTACGTTTATATCGATTTACAAGACAAGGTTGGCTTCTAGCAAAGCGCCATGCCTACCCAATTCTCCAGAAATATTCTTACAGGAATATATAGATCTGTATCAAGCGTAGTATACCGTAGTATTGTGTATATTGGCCCAGTATCGGATAATCACGTGCTAGGCCTGGGGCTGGATAAGTGTCTGCCCCGTACGAAGCACATGTCGGATGTCTGGTAACTAGTCTCTATAATCGGATATACATGACCTTGTCATAATATCCCGATGGCCGCGCAGCACTTAAGAGCACTAATACCGTATCCTGCGTGACATCATCTCCAATATGACTGAAGTGATACTTCCATCTTGACATCACACCCAATACTCTACGACTCTCTGATAAACCCAGAAGTGGTGTACTCAGAACCCGTTTAAAGTCCCCTACCACCAATACCAAAGTCTATCGATTATCGTAAGTATTAGCGATGTAAGTCTCAGGTTAAGACCATACACACACCTACCTCGATTTCGGCCTCCCATAGACACATAGTCATAATACCAATGGGATTCCGAGGGGTCTATCCAGAGCGAAGCTGTTTCCCGTACCGTCGGTGAAACACGACCTCCTATCGCACTTGCATAAGTATCCAATACTTATATATATGAGAAATATGCCGTTCTGCCCTCACAAACGCGCACAAGTGCAATACTAGCCTATTCCGCATTATCGATGTCCAGTCTCGATAATACTACGGCTAGGGATATTTAATGATTAAACCTTCGGGGACTGATACTGTCTCATATCATTCTCAGTCCAGGTACTAATCATAGGGACCTCTCTTCATTTATATATCTGTGGTGATCTAATCACAAATGATGAGAGTGCAATTTCCTTATTACATAGTTAATTTGCTACAACAACACAATGATCTGTGCAAATAGTGACGCTATGGGTCATATTATCCAACAGGGACTATACGTATGCGATGACCTCGACTTGTATGGTTCAGCGTGGTTATTTGTGGTCATCGTAATTTGTGAGTGGGCGAATTACAGACACATAAATTATTTTTGTGAATACACCTGAACCTAGAGAGTCCCGCTAATAAAGCACACTCGTAGAGCACTAGGGCAAATAAATTATGAATAATTTGATTATTCATAATGTTACACATGCTGGGGTATTTTAGTATTTAATGTGTATGTGTATATGATACATAATTTGATTAGATACACATTACTATTAATTGGAGAATAACACTTGTACATGTAGATTAATTAATTAAATAATTGTTATTTGATAATTTAATTATACAAATAACTAATTAAATTTTACATGTGTCGGGCATATGTGTAATTTTATTTAGTTGATTTTATATTTTTCACAATTTAATTAATTAATATGATTAAGCTTATATTGATAAGCATGTGTGATGAGTGGTAAATCTATCACTATTTCCCACTCATTTAACCTAATATTTCGTATAGTTTCTCGAGTTTTGTGAACGTTTTGATATATTTTGTGTTATTTTGCAGATAAATAAAGTTTGGAAAGCATTGGAGGCAATTTGGGGCAAAAACGGACAAAAATACGTCAACAAGGATATTTTGGTCTTAAGCTCGTCGCGACGCCAAGCTTTCAGCGTCGCGGCGTCTAAAATGTGCCGAACAGTGCTAACGTGCGCCGGGTCCACAAATCAGAATCTGAGAAAAGTTCGACTTTGCTAACATGCGTCGTGCCACGTGTCAACATCCTACGGTGCCGACAGTCATCATCGCCACGTATGCCACGTGTCAGCCTACGTGTCTCCATGTCATCAGCCACGTCAGCAAGTCAACAAGTCAAAAGTGCCACGTGTCGTGCCACATCATCATCAGCCAATCAGGAAGTGACACGTGTCGCAATTCTATGGTGCCGACAGTCTCTTTCCCACGTATCGCCATGTCACCGCCACGTCATCGCCACGTCAGCATCAATAATTGAGTATCTAATCCTTATCTGACACGTGGCGGATAAGAATCTCAGCGACCAATCAGAAGTCGCCACGTGTCATAATATTTGAAGCCCAACAACTCTGCCACGTGTCACTTTATCAGCTTATCCAGAATCTTCAAACAGGCGAACCAGAGCGTGCCACGTCGACAAATCTGGCGTAGCGATGTTGAGGACCTGGCGTCGCGACGCTGGATCCTACCGAGGCCTATAAATTGAGCTCGAGATTTCAGAATTCAGTGCGCCTTCCTCTCTCTTAAATTCTTCTAAAGAGAGAGTTTCTCTCTCTAGATTCTTTAGTTTTTAGTTTTTTTATTTTTACTTTTTATTTTTGTAAATAATTTTAATTACGTTTTGTAATAATAGTAATTTAATTTTTAATTTTTACTTTTTACAGTTTTTACTATTTACCATGATGAGGTAACTTCCCCAGCTAGGGTGAAATCTAGTTCTTTTACTGTTACTATTTAGATTAATCTCCCTTAAAAATATATATTCACTATTTAAAATATTGACTTTAAAAGGATACCGCCAGATTGGTCGGTTGGTAATTTAATTTTGGTTCCGCCTTTATGGCTGGTTGGACTTAATTTGACTTAATCAGGTTACCGCCTATATGGCTGGTTGGACAAGAATCACAAGTTTATATATTATTTTATGGGAGATATCTAAATTAGTAGTAGTAAAAGTAATTCCTTTTACCTTAGCATTTTATTTTATTTTAAGTTTTACTTATGTCTTTTACTTTTCAGTAATTTTACTTTATGTCTTTTACTTTTAAGTTGTTACTAGCCCTAGTTATGTGTTAGTTATCTGGGGTTGTGATGAATTCTAATATCACCGGTTTATAAGGGGTTATTTTATAGTTTGGGTAATTTAAAGGTTTACTTATTAAGTCTTAAGCTTAATGCTTCTTGTTGTCTGATCACCAATAAGATTGATGTGGTAAATCTAAAATGAACTAGACATAGGGATTTTAGGTTTCAGCCTTAGACTTAATAGCCCACGATCTTCCTCGAGGATAGATAACCCTTTAATAGATTTCCTTACAGGATAGGAATATACCTGTCGGGCGGGGGTAGCCATAATTGGAACTTAAACTTAATGAATCCAGATAATTTGGTTGGCATAGACATATGGTTCAATTGGGTTAAACTGGGTATTTGCGTCTGACCATCGACATAGGCTTTTGCATAATTTAGTGTTCCAGGTTAGTAAAATGATTTATTACACAAACATAAAATAACCACTTCATCTTTTAAATGATATTAGAATGATTCACGACCCTAGATCTTTGTGTCTTTTGTTATTTTCCTTAGTATTTTCTTTTGTCTTTTTATTTATTTATTTGTAAAACCACATTCAACCAATCAAACAATCATTCTCTTCTCCATTTAATTAGATATTTGTAAATAATAGATTCAACAATTAATAACAACAGTAGGAATTAAGTCCTCGTGGGATCGATATTTTTATACTACTTGAACGATACGTGCGCTTGCGTTATACGTGTGTGTTTACGCCGGTCAAGTTTTTGGCGCCGTTGCCGGGGATCTATATTTCTTGAGTTGTTAATTTTGAAGCTATCCAATTTACTTGTATCTAATTTTCTTTATCTTTATCTGTAATTTTTATTTCTTTATTGTATTTTTAAGTGATTGAAAAATGGAACACTACTGGGAGATTGAAAGATTATGAGCTTTACAAGAAGATACACCCCACATCTGGGAGCAACAGTCCAGTTTTCTGAGGCCTGTTGTCCAGCCCAATGATTATCACTGGATGCCAGAACCAAACAATTCTACATTTGCTCAACAGAACGAAATGGGGAGATGTGTAATATGTGATGGTAACCACCCGAACGATCAATGTATATACCTTTCAGAGTGGCAGAATTTTCAGAATCATTCAAAGTATGAAAAACCATCACATTTTCCATCTTATCCACCATCCATATGTGATTTTCATTAACAAATAGAACCATCAGAGGAAGATCAGTTATTAAACATGCTCAAAGATATGTTCGAGTTGGATGCAATGCTTGAAACAAGCCAGAATCAATTGGAAAGTATTCAGAGACAATCAGAATTCATTCAGAGGATGACAGATCAAATGAGACAATTCACAGAAAAACCAGGACTACATACCTCAAGAACCAGTTTCATATGACACTGATGAAGCCTTCGAGTACCAATCATTTCACAATGACACTTAAACAGAGGAGGAGGTTGAGCAGTATCAACAACCAGAGGTATCAGTTCAGAAGCCCGAACCGGCAAAGTCTCAATTTGACTTTTATTATTCAGATTCTGACGAGGATGAAGCTGATTTATTTGTACCAACTGCACCAACAACGGAGGATCAAACTTTCAATCCTCAAAATGAAGATCTTGGAGCATGCTTTACCATGATGTTTGAAGAAGATCTATCTGAACCATCCATTCCAGTCGTATCAGAGGATGAAAACCTAATGACAAAAACATCTTACACATCCTCAGGCAGATACTTATGGAGCATGTATTTCAAAGATAACAGATGAAGAGCTGAATACAAAATTTTACAATACATCTGTGAAGAAAAGGTGGAGCAAGAAGCAGAGCAAATGGAGGAGCAAATGTCTGACCTTAATAAAGATCCAGAGCATTCAGGAGAAACATCGCTGTTTTGGGGAGTACAAATCAAAGATATCACCCAGAAGCTTGACAGAATGGAACTTCCATTCCAAGTCAAGCACCATATAAGACCTCCTGATTTTCTTTCTTTCTTTGCAGGAACCACTGGAACAACAAGGAGCAAAAAGGTGGCATGAGCACTGAATGGGACAAAACTCTTTTTGCCACCTTACCGTTGGAAGAAACCCTTCAAAAGCAACGCTCACGGGATTGTTTTTGATCGGACATCTAAAACGACATTGAAACCTCCTTAACAGATGAATTTCAGTCACGTCTGGCTGAAGACGAAAAATTTAGCGCTAGCAGGGAGGCAACCCATGCAATTTTTTGTAATTTCTGTTTTATATTTTGTGTATACATGTTGTAAATTTTTTTTTTATTTTGTGTGTTATTTTTGTAGGGAAAAGCACAAACGGAGCATTTTTAGACAGAAGGAATGATGTTTGGCAAAAATGAAAGCTAATTCATTAGCGATGGCTGAATAATGAATGGATTCTTGAAACGCATCCTAATGGATTTATATACCAAACGAGTAGCGTATTGCGTACACAATTTTGTTGTCTTAATTATTGCTTTGATTCACTTTTCTATTGTAATTATCTTTATTTTCGTAGACAGGATCCAGACGTTTTGACCTTTCACGATTTCTTTTGTTATTTAGCTAACAATCGTCCTCTGGAAGATATTAGTGCTATTATTACTCACCCTTTTTCAGGTACTATAAATTAAGCCCGTCATTACACTTTTGAAGGCATCCTGATTTGAAAAAGAAATACATAAAAAATGGAAGCCACTTCAAGAAGACGAGTTGAAAACATCTGTGTGTTTTGCGGTACTAGTGTTGGTACTAAACCACAATACGTAGAAGCAGCACAGGAATTGGGTCGAGTCTTAGCAGTAAGGAATATGCACTTAATATATGGCGGAGGCAATCTCGGACTTATGGGGATCATTTCAAAGGCTGTACAGGAAGGAGGCAGTAACATTTTGGGAATCATCCCAAAACCCTTGGCAGAGGCAAATCTTATTGGATCATCAAACGGAGAGGAACTGATCGTGCCAGGTATGTCTGAACGACTGGTAGAAATGATTAACCGTGCTGATGCTTTTATCGCTTTTCCAGGTGGCTTGGGTATATTGGAGGAAATATTTATAGTATTATCTTGGGCGAACCTGAACATACACCAGAAACCCCTTAGACTGCTCAACGCTGATGGATTTTATGATTTTCTTTGTGTGTTTCTTGATGATGCTCGGAGAAATGGATTCGTGTCAAAACCTATGAAAGAACTCCTCTTCACTGCCAGAACTGCTCCGGATCTAATAGACCAACTCATAGCCTATGAACCACAAGTTGACCCTATCCTTTCAAAGATAAATTGGTCCGAGGACGATCGTGGTAAGAGGCGTCGAATTAATCTGGATCTTAACCTTTAATTTCCTGTAATTTCAGCTAACCAGGTACGACCTTCTTAACTCTCCTTTTACTGTTTAAGACATTGGGATGGGACAATGTCTCATTTAGGTTTGGGGGAGAGAATTAGTTGATTAGTACCTTTTTTTTTTAGTTATGTTTGTTTCTATTTTTAGTTTAAAATTTTTCGAAAATACAAAAAAAATTGAAAAATTTTCAAAAAATTATAAAAATATTTTTGTGTTTTTGGTTGTTTATTTGACTAAAAAAGTGAAATTGGTAAGAGATAGCTGAGTAGGAGTTTCCATTCCTGAGACGTATCTCAACCTATTTTTAAACAAGTTAAATTTTTGTTTATTTCATTTTGAATTATTTAATTTGTGAATTCTCCTTAAAACGGACTAAAATGGATCTTCATATGCTCAGTTGACAGATATTATCAACATATATAGTAACAATACGGACATGAGCTAAAATTAAAAGTTTGTAATATCATTGCTCTAGTTTAATTGGAGGAAGCATCTCAAAAAGCAATGGAGTAAAAAAAAAAAAAACAAAACTTCTGAGATCCGAGTTATTAAGTCTGTAAGGGTTTTTAACACCTAGTGCCCTAAAACCAACTGGTTTGGGAGTCACGACCCAAAGCTCATTACATGGATCGAAGATGCTGCAAAAATATATATATCTGAAGTCTGAGTAATTAAGTCCTAGGGGTGTCTTAACACACCTGGTGGCCCTAAAGCCAACTGATTTGGGAGCCACCGACCCAACACTCGCTACATAGATGGAAGATATTGTATATAAATAAAAATAGAGAAAAATCAAGAAAAAATCAGAAAAATCAGAAAAATTATTCCATTGCTATTAAAAGGTGTGAAATCTGATAGAACTTTAGGACAAAAATATTACTCTCTTATCAACTGCACTTATGACTGTTGTGGGCAAAAATGAGTTGATTAATATTTTGTTGGCTGTGTATATGGAGAATGGTAAAAACAATCGGAGAATTTACTTATTCAGTAATTTAAAATGAACAAAACAACTAGTAACTTGGAGTAGAAGTTTCACACCTGATTAGTCACTAACATCTTTATTCTCTTTTCGCTTGTCTTTTTGCTTTTTGTGCATTAGTTTTACTAACTTTTTACTTTTGTAAAAATGTTTGTGGGTATCATTGCTGTAAACCCTCACGAGACTACAACTCGTCCACTAGGGACACCTAGGGGTTAAAGGCTTGTTGCATATGCTAAATGCAACCGTGATCCCTACGAAAGTGGCTTAGTTAATTTTATTTTCATGTTATTTTATTTTATGTTTTGCTCGAGGACTAGCAAAAATGTTAGGTTTGGGGGTGTGATGAGTGGTAAATCTATCACTATTTCCCACTCATTTAACCTAATATTTCGTATAGTTTTCGCGAGTTTTGTGAACGTTTGATGTATTTTGTGTTATTTTGCAGATAAATAAAGTTTTGGAAAGCATTGGAGGCAATTTGGGGCAAAAACGGACAAAAATGCGTCAACAGGGATATTTTGGTCTTAAGCGCGTCGCGACGCCAAGCTTTCAGCGTCGCGACGTCTAAAATGCGCCGAACAGTGCTAACGTGCGCCGGGTCCACAAATCGAATATGAGAAAATTTGACTTTGCTAACAGCGGCCGTGCCACGTGTCAGCACCTACGGTGCCGACAGTCATCATCGCCACGTGTCAGCCTACGTGTCTCCATTCATCAGCCACGTCAGCAAGTCAACAAGTCAAAGTGCCACGTGTCTGCCACATCATCTCAGCCAATCAGGAAGTGACACGTTTCACAATCTATGGTGTCGATGTTGGATAATATGACCCATAGCGTCACTATTTGCACAGATCATTGTGTTGTTGTAGCAAATTAACTATGTAATAAGGAAATTGCACTCTCATCATTTGTGATTAGATCACCATAGATATATAAATGAAGAGAGGTCCCTATGATTAGTTCCTGGATTGAGATGATATGAGACAGTATCAGTCCACGAAGGATTAATCATTAAATATCCCTAGCCGTAGTATTATCGAGACTGGACATCGATAATGCGGAATAGGCTAGTATTGCACTTGTCTGCGTTGTGAGGGCACAACGGCATAGTTCTCATATATATATTAAGTGTTGGATACTTATGCAAGTGCGATAGGAGGTCGTGTTTCACCGATGGTACGGGAAACAGCTTCGCTCTGGATAGACCCCTCGGAATCCCATTGGTATTATGAATATGTGTCTATGGGAGGCCGAAATCAAGGTAGGTGTGTATAGTCTTAACCTGAGACTTACATCGCTAATGCTTACGACAATCGATATACTTTAGTTGAGGTCGTCTAGGACTGTAACTAGTTCTGTGTACGCCAATGCCGGGTATATTGAGAATCGTAGTGTATTGGATGTGATGTCAAGACGGAAGTATCACTCCAGTCATAGTGGAGATGATGTCACGCAGGATACGGTATTAGTGCTCTTAAAGTGATGCGCATCCAATCGTGATATTATGACCAGGTCATGAATATCCGATTATAGAGACTAGTTACCAGACATCCGATATGTGTTTCGGACGGGGCAGACACTTATCCAGCCCCAGCCCTAGCACGTGATTATCCGATACTGGGCCGATATGCACAATACATTAGTATACTACGCTTGATACAGATCTTAATATTCTTTAATGTATGTCCGGAGAATTGGTAGACTTGGTGCTTTGCTAGGAGTCGACCTTGTCTCGTAAATCGGTAGAACGTAGTACTTGGTACGTACGTGATTCGGATACTCCGACGACCGTATTTACTGCCAGATTATCCGGGGATCTCATGGGTCGCTTCCCGATAATCCACCGATGACGCACAACTCGCACTCTAAATAATCTGGGATTATATAAGAGAGAGAGAAAATTAATCTAGGATTAATAACGGAGATTTTTATCTGGGATAAAATGTCGTCTAAAGAGAGAACGATTAATTCGGAATTAATCGATGTTTAATATATTCGATATATTAGACGAAATTAGATTTCGACGCGAATTAAAATCAGATTTTAATTCGGGCAAACGAGTTAATTTAGAATTAATTCGTTAGCGACGTAAATAATAATTTCGCTAGGCGCAATTATTTATTTAAATTCGATTTAATTAACGTCGCGACGTAAGCTCGGTATTTCGGAAATATCGAACCCGAACGCGTGAGTGCACGTGGGCCCACTTTCATTTGGAAACGTGTGGGGCCCACATGACACATGTCATTTTAATGCTTTGCATGTAGATTGTGTACAATGCACTCAATGTCATTGCATGGAGTTTGAGTGTTTGACACTCTAAGCCATTGCATGTGTTGTGTCATAAATTTATTATTAATTTAATAAATTATGGCATA
Source organism: Zanthoxylum bungeanum (assembly GCA_019454045.1). Taxonomy (NCBI): domain Eukaryota; kingdom Viridiplantae; phylum Streptophyta; class Magnoliopsida; order Sapindales; family Rutaceae; genus Zanthoxylum; species Zanthoxylum bungeanum. The sequence goes on along the minus strand of SKCR01001106.1, from coordinate 15,152 downwards.
AATATAAATTGATTTTTGGTAAATCATTTTAATTAGATGACACAACTTCTTCTTCTCTCTCAAAAACTCTCTCCTCTCTCACGAAATTGCTCACTGGTTTTGAACCAGTTTGGGCGTGACAAGGGAAGCAAAGAGTGGATTTTCATGGTGAAAATTCAAGTGCTAGCACACTACGAGTCTTGCGAAGGTGGTAGGGAGGTTCAACCATGAGCCGGGATCCATCCAACGAAGCTAGGAGCTTCGTTTCTTCATCTCAAATCAAATTCTGTTTTGGAGACAGTGGACTGCATGCAGTGAGCTTACAAGGCAGTGCGTTTTTGGGCTTGATCGTCTCCAAATCGACATAACCGATCAATGTGAGTATTCCGCTACCTCCGTTGGTGTATTCACACATTATTTCATGTCTTGGTTTGATCTTGGGACCTTAGATAATTACCCAACAATGGCATCATGAGCTAATGTTGCAAGCATGAAATTTGTAGGGCTTAAAATTTGGGTAAATGTTTGTTGAGCATGATTTGAATAAATTGATTGTTTGAGTATGCTTATAACATGTTTTATTGCATTTTGGTTGGACCAATTTGTTGAAAATTGATTTGGAATAATTTTCCCCAAAATATTGATGTTGGCCGAATGTAAATTGATATTGGAGTTCTTGGAATTTTTTGTTTTTTGATTCATTGGATGAGTTAGAATCATGTAGGATGATGTTAATTTGAAATTAATTGGATTGAATTTTGAATTGAACAAAATCCCTAAATTCCTTATGTTGGCCGAATCTACAATGCCCTTTAATGTCTTGGTAATTTTGATTTTATGACATTGGATGTGTATGTAATCAAATTGGATGGTGATTTAATGTCGATTGTATGTTCGATTGGATTGAAACCGAATCGGACACAAATCCCTCCTTGGCCGAGAGCTTAGTAGCATGTAAATGGGTTTGATTTTTCAATTTGTGTGTTGACATGTAATAATGAATCAAGCATGATTAATTGGACTAATTTGGTGTTTTAGAAATATTGATTTAGTTGATTAATCATGTAATACACTTTATTTTTAATTGAATATTAAATTGGATTTTGTCATATTTAATTAATTGGGCCTAATTTGGAAATTGGACTTTAATATTGTAATTGGGCCTATTGGGCTTGATTTATCAAGTTTGGTTTAGGCCAAGTGGATTGGATCCATTGGGCCCAAAACCTTAACCATAAAGCCCAATTGCGGCTAATGAACCTTTAATGTTCAATTGGGCCTAATGGGCCAAGATTGATTTATGGGCTTATGGGGTAAATCCCGGATTGGACTTTGGTTATCGGTTTGACCCGAGTTGACCAAAAGTCCACGCCTTAAGAAATCAATCAAAAGCCCATTGGACTTTAATTGAATTGACGTTGGACGTTAATCGGTCTTTGAGACGCGTTACGATTAGATTTGGAATTTAAATCGTAAAAGGTTTATTAAATAAAAGTGTAATATTTAATTTTGAATTGAATAGTGAATTAGTATTAAATACATGTTAAATTAGATTTAATGATGTAGTTTAATTTAATTCATGAATTCGTACTTTAAGTACTTATTCGCAAAAACGAGTTTGACTCGAACAAAATCAAATCGTTGTTTGAACATTGGATGATCACTTAATTATCAGATTAATTAATTTGATTAGATTGATTGATAGCATGCTTATGTGTGTGAATACGTGGTTGTGTTGAATGAATAATGTATATCGGATGGATATTAGTCGGGTGGGCAATTTTAGAAATTGTTGTAATAAATTCGATTTATTAAATTGGACCTGCGTGTCCAGCCTTATCACCTTCTTTCTCTTTGTATTCTCTTCTCACCTATTCCCCTCTATGTATATGAGGTTTCTTTAGAAGTGTAGTGTAACGGGTAGAAGTAAGCTAGTGCTAGCTTGAGTGAGAAGGGAGAGATTTGATCTAGGATCAATGTGTTAAGTATCCATCCGCATATCATTATTATTTATTTCATACTCGCTTTATTATGTATTTAGAATGCATGTTTAAGGGTGTATGATGATGAGACCTTAACAAAGATAATTAAATTGGTAGCCAATTTGCACGCGAAAAACCCTCATCAAATATCATGCGTTTTTCCTTCCATTGAGTGATTCTTACTCAAGATCCTAGATTGGCAGGGGTTGTTGGCCAAAGTCAAGCCCTTGTCCTTCGAAGATGTGTTTTAATCACGAGGCTTTGTTTCTATATTGGTGTCTTGTCCAAGTTGTGGTTTGTTGGCCAAAGTCAAGACCACTTCTTGTCCAACGACATTGATTACGAAGCTTCCTGTCAATGGGTCCGCGCTTGACTGGGATCATTAGTTTGTTGTGCCAAAGCCAAGGCCTAGTTGATTCAGAGGAAAAAGGTTAGGGTATACATTCGATGTATAGGCATATATTAGATATATGTTTGGGACTTGGATGTCCACCTACTGGATCTAGGAGTTGGATGAGATCCAATTGATCTTCGAGATCTACCTAGTTAATTATCATACAATTTGTTTGCCAAAGTCAAGATTGTGTGTGATATTAACGGGATCCTAGCCCACTAGGAAACACGGTTTCCCGAGTACTCGACAGAGGGTTAGAGGCTCGACGAAAATAGTGGGAGGCAAGTATTGAATTTGCAACATTCATTCATTCGAATACTCGCTAAACACGCTCATTTATATTTTACTCGTCATATTAATCAAAGTATTAGTCGGACTAATATTTTATGTTGTTTTAAAAAAAAAATTATATATAGTTGGACTATATACAATCATTCAATATATAGTTGATTTTGTAATTGGATTATAGTAATCAATATAATTGAATTAAATGATAGTTGATTTATAAAATGGGATTATAGTAATCAATATTAAAATTATAGTTGATTAAATAATTGGATTATTGTAATCATTATAATAAATAGTACCTTAATAATTTGATTAAATAGTTGGACTATTAAAATCAAGTAAAGAATTGAAAGGTTGAATATTTAAAATATAATCATTGGATTAAATGTTTTTAAATGATTTAATTTTCAATTGGGAATAATAATAGGTTAATTTATTTGATAAAATAACTTATTATTACTAAGCCAATAATTAAGCAAATAGTAGAGCATAAAGTCTTTGGAAGATTTATGTGATGATGACTTTAGTGCTTAATTAATACTTATAATAAATCTATCTTTAGATTTAAAAGTATTAAAATTGCAATTAATAATTCTTGGAGAATTAATTGACTATTCTAGTGGAGAAAGTCAAAGTTTGCAATTGGGCATGTAGCACAAGGTGCACATCATTTCAATATTCTAAAACCCAAGGCTTGGCCAAAGGTTTGTGAAATATTGAAAAGGTAATTGACATATCCCAAAGTGACTACCATTTGGACATGGAAGACACAAAGGAATTAAAAATAGGGCGAGGCTCTAACTTTAAAAATATTTGTCAAAGTTATGTTTACTACTAGTATTAAAATTGGATTTTGAATACTTAGTGTGGTACATAATACATATATGTATTGATGTTCAGAATCCGCTGTGAGCTGGATACTGACTTCAAGCTGAGATTTCTCTGCAAATCGGAAACGGGACGAAAGTCGCTGTTTCGACCGTAGATACCTAATTTAGGAACTACCTTTGGGTATGTACTTAAATTAGGAAATGTTATAATGTAACTAGTTAGACTAGAGACATTATCTCTATATCAGTGTTTAACCGATGCGGATAAAACCTTTATATTCTAAACACTAAAGTGTTTCATTATATAAAGATGATACTGAGATAAATACATTAGATGTAAATAACATAATTTATATTTTGAATATAAATAAAATCTCAAACATATAAATGACAAATAAATAGCTCAAATTGATTTGATCAATAGAGACTTATTTGTGGCATTGTTGTCTAGGACACAATTAAAAAAGACTCGTATATCCACACTTTTGAAGAGTGGATACTAGGACTGATTTGACTATTCAAATAAGGTCTACGAATCTAGTTTATTAGGTAAATACCTAAATATACTATTTACTTGGTAATAGTAAAAGGGCCACCGATCTGTTAGCCCTATTCATGGGTGAAGTAAGTGGGCCCATATCTAGCTAGGCTAGATGTGAACATGAATATTTCGTGACCTTAACGGGTGTAACATCACGTTATGGTTATGTTTTCTTTTGAAGAACACAGATCGGAAACTTTTGAAGTTCGACACGAAATAGAAAAACAGATCGGCTATAGTATTATGCCGTCACGGTAAGACCGTATGGAAAATACTTAAGCAGTAAGTTTCATATGTACATGAAAGAGTACGGTATTCTTTCATATGAGGACTCCTCCCGAGACACGTCAGTTTGACGGTGTGTCCGAACTAAAAACCGAATTTTGTTGGACATGATAAGGTTTATCACGAGTCGCTCTGAGCTACTATTTCCTTTAAACAGGATATGTATTAACAGTGCAAACTTATTTGGAATAAGGTTCCATATAAATCTGTTTGACAGATATCATATAGGATATGAACAGGAAAGAAACGAGGTTTCTCATTCCTGATAATTTGGGTATGCCAGGCATAAAGTTTGGATGATACCAAACTAAGAACCCAAATTGGATAAGTGCCAATATAGGTTATCCAAAGGGAAACCTTAAGTATAGTACTTGTAAATCCCACATGAGAACAATGTGATTGTTGCTCACCATGCGGTTTTCCTGAGAGGAATACCGATAAGCAGTGGTCAGTGGGAGGATAGTGATACTCGATGAAAATCGGAGTAATACTATTCAAAGCACGAAGTCCTTAATGGAACACAAATAGTTCATCAATGATGAATATATACCATTAATCTTCAAATACACAAGAAATCGGGTAGATCGGATAGAGTCAGAAAACAACCTAGGGTATGGGTTTCTGATCTACCTCATAAAGATGTCAATCTTATGAAGGTATATCCACCGACTACGTTTGAGGAAGTGATACGAGGTATCGACTCCCTGTTATGGCAAAGTGCCATGAGTCCGAAATGGATTCCATGTTTAACAACTATTTTGGATACTAGTTGTTGTACCACGAGGCATTGTGCCTATGGTACATTAAACGTCTTCAAGGAAGACATACATGGAAGGCAACATACCAACGTACAAAGCTAGGCTTTTGACGGAAAGGTATCGTTATCAACATTGTGTTAATAACGGTTCAACCTTTTACCTGTTGCCATGGTAAATCCATTTTGAAGATGCTTGTTGATAACTGTATATTTCATTTATGAAATATGTCAGTTACAAATCAAAATCGCTTTCCTGAAAAGGAAACCTTTTGGAGAATGTTTAAACATTCTGACGATTTTGTATAACCGACAAACAAGGTTTGCGGGTTATTCGATCCATGTTTGGATTGAAGCAAGCATAAGGTTCTTGGAACTGTCGTTTTGAAATAATCATAATGGTTTATGATTTGACTCAAAACGAAATAATTCTTGTGTATATAAGGAGGTTAGTGGGAGAGCGCACTGACAGTGAAATTCCCATAAAGCAATTGGTGAAAGCTTGGCTTTCATAGATATTCTTTCAATAGAAATTCTCCGTAGAATTCTGGGGAGTAACAACCTTTATTCAGGGAATAAAGATCTACTGGGATAGATTTGGAGTTGTTAACACTCTCTGGGAAATTGTACATTTAAAATGTACTTGTATTGGTATCTCATACGCTTCGAGCATATGGAGTCACAATCAGGTCAATCCAAGTGATAGTCACTGGATTGAAATTAAGAACATCTGTTAGTATCTTAGAGAACTAAAGATGCTGTCTAAAACTATGGAGAAGGAGAACTTGAAGTGACTGGGATCACTACTGCAAGTTTCCAAACGATTAAATACTGCGGTACTATAAAGTTTGAACACCGGGACAGTGAGCTGGAAATCTTCCTAGCAAGATAACTGTTGCCGAATAAACAACAAATGCGGATTATTGCTGCAGCTGAGGCAGCAATAGAAGCCATTTGGATCGAAATAAATCTAATTGGATTAGATATGTTTCTGTTAGCAGCTGAGCTAGGCGTCAGTACAGGCTAAAGAATTAAAGGTCTCATCGACGATCCAGATATATACTTCTATATCATCTGATTCGTTCGGATCATACATCGTGGCGATGTGATGATCGTGTAAATCGCGTCAGACGATAATCATACAAATCCGCTGACGAAAACCTTTCCTCAGCAATTTGAGCGAATTGTACATAGTTCGGGTGTTAGACACTCGAGTGACTGGCTATGTGCCAAGTGGGAGATTGTTGGATAATATGACCCATAGCGTCACTATTTGCACAGATCATTGTGTTGTTGTAGCAAATTAACTATGTAATAAGGAAATTGCACTCTCATCATTTGTGATTAGATCACCATAGATATATAAATGAAGAGAGGTCCCTATGATTAGTTCCTGGATTGAGATGATATGAGACAGTATCAGTCCACGAAGGATTAATCATTAAATATCCCTAGCCGTAGTATTATCGAGACTGGACATCGATAATGCGGAATAGGCTAGTATTGCACTTGTCTGCGTTGTGAGGGCACAACGGCATAGTTCTCATATATATAAGTGTTGGATACTTATGCAAGTGCGATAGGAGGTCGTGTTTTCCGATGGTACGGGAAACAGCTTCGCTCTGGATAGACCCCTCGGAATCCCATTGGTATTATGAATATGTGTCTATGGGAGGCCGAAATCAAGGTAGGTGTGTATAGTCTTAACCTGAGACTTACATCGCTAATGCTTACGACAATCGATATACTTTAGTTGAGGTCGTCTAGGACTGTAACTAGTTCTGTGTACGCCAATGCCGGGTATATTGAGAATCGTAGTGTATTGGATGTGATGTCAAGACGGAAGTATCACTCCAGTCATAGTGGAGATGATGTCACGCAGGATACGGTATTAGTGCTCTTAAAGTGATGCGCATCCAATCGTGATATTATGACCAGGTCATGAATATCCGATTATAGAGACTAGTTACCAGACATCCGATATGTGTTTCGGACGGGGCAGACACTTATCCACCCCAGCCCTAGCACGTGATTATCCGATACTGGGCCGATATGCACAATACTTAGTATACTACGTATTGATTACGATACTTAATGATCCAATAATGTATATGTCTTATACGATCTTAATTCTTGGTAGTCCGGAGAATTAGGTGACTTTGTGCTTTGCTAGAGTCGACCTTGTCTCGTAAATCGGTAGAACGTAGTACTTGGTACGTACGTGATTCGGATACTCCGACGACCGTATTTACTGCCAGATTATCCGGGGATCTCATGGGTCGCTTCCCGATAATCCACCGATGACGCACACACTCGCACTCTTAAATAATCTGGGATTATAATAGAAGAGAGAGAAAATTAATCTAGGATTAATAACGGAGATATTTATCTGGGATAAAATGTCGTCTAAAGAGAGAGAACGATTAATTCGGAATTAATCGATGTATTAATATATTCGATATATTAGACGAATTAGATTTCGACGCGGAATTAAAATCAGATTTTAATTCGGGCAAACGAGTTAATTTAGAATTAATTCGTTAGCGACGTAAATATAATTTTCGCTAGGCGCAATTATTTTTTAAATTCGATTTAATTAACGTCGCGACGTAAGCTCGGTATTTCGGAAATATCGAACCCGAACGCGTGAGTGCACGTGGGCCCACTTTCATTTGGAAACGTGTGGGGCCCACATGACACATGTCATTTTAATGCTTTGCATGTAGATTGTGTACAATGCACTCAATGTCATTGCATGGAGTTTGAGTGTTGACACTCTAAGCCATTGCATGTGTTTGTGTCATAAATTTATTATTAATTTAATAAATTATGGCATAAATATAAATTGATTTTTGGTAAATCATTTTAATTAGATGACACAACTTCTTCTCTCTCAAAAACTCTCTCCTCTCTCACGAAATTGCTCACTGGTTTTGAACCAGTTTGGGCGTGAACAAGGGAAGCAAAGAGTGGATTTTCATGGTGAAAATTCAAGTGCTAGCACACTACGAGTCTTGCGAAGGTGGTAGGGAGGTTCAACCATGAGCCGGGATCCATCCAACGAAGCTAGGAGCTTCATTTCTTCATCTCAAAATTCTGTTTTTGGAGACAGTGGACTGCATGCAGTGAGCTTACAAGGCAGTGCGTTTTTGGGCTTGAATCGTCTCCAAATCGACATAACCGATCAATGTGAGTATTCCGCTACCTCCGTTGGTGTATTCACACATTATTTCATGTCTTGGTTTGATCTTGGGACCTTAGATAATTACCAACAGTCGACAGTCTCTTTCCCACGTGTCGCCACGTCGTCGCCACATCACCGCCACGTCATCGCCACGTCAGCATCAATATTGAGTATCTATCCTTATCTGACACGTGGCGGATAAGAATCTCAGCGACCATCAGAAGCCGCCACGTGTCACAATATTTGAAGCCCACCACTCTGCCACGTGTCACCTTTTCAGCTTATCCTATCCAGAATCTTCAAAACCCGAACAGAGCGTGCCACGTCGACAAATCTGGCGTATCGACGCTGAGGACCTGGCGTCGCGACGCTGGATCCTACCGAGGCCTAAAATTGAGCTCGAGATTTCAGAATTCAGTGCACCTTCCTCTCTCTTAAATTCTTTCTAAAGAGAGAGTTTCTCTCTCTAGATTCTTTAGTTTTTAGTTTTTTATTTTTTAGTTTTTAGTTTTGTAAATATTTTAATTACGTTTTGTATAATAGTAATTTAATTTAATTTTTACTTTTTACAGTTTTTACTATTTACCATGAGGAGGTAACTTCCCCAGCTATGGTGAAATGTAATTCTTTTACTGTTACTATTTATATTAATCTCCCTTAAAAATAATATATTCACTATTTAAAATATTGACTTAAAAAGGATACCGCCAGATTGGTCGGTTGGTAATTTAATTTTGGTTCCGCCTTTATGGCTGGTTGGACTTAATTTGACTTAATCAGGTTACCACCTATATGGCTGGTTGGAGAAAGAATCACAAGTTTATATGTTATTTTATGGGAGATATCTAAATTAGTAGTAGTAAAAGTAATTAATTTTACCTTAGCATTTTATTTTATTTTAAGTTTTACTTTATGTATTTTACTTTTCAGTATTTTTACTTTATGTCTTTTACTTTTAAGTTGTTACTAGCCCTAGTTATGTGTTAGTTATCTGGGGTGTGATGAATTCTAATATCACCAGTTTATAAGGGGTTATTTTATAGTTTGGGTTATTTAAAGGTTTACTTATTAAGTCTTAAGATTAATGCTTCTTGTTGTCTGATCACCAAAAGATTGATGTGGTAAATCTAAAATGAACTAGACATAGGGATTTTAGGTTTCAGCCTTAGACTTAATAGCCCACGATCTTCCTTGAGGATAGATAACCCGTTAATAGATTTCCTTACAGGATAGGAATATACCTGTCGGGCGGGGTAGCTATAATTGGAACTTAAACTTAATGAATCCAGATATATTTGGTTGACATGGACATATGGTTCAATTGGGTTAAACTGGGTATTTGCGTCTGACCATCGACATAGGCTTTTGCATAATTTAGTGTTCCAGGTTAGTAAACTGATTTATTACACAAACATAAAATAACCACTTCATCTTTTAAATGATATTAGAATGATTCACGACCCTAGATCTTTGTGTCTTTTGTTATTTTCTTTTGTCTTTTATTTATTTATTTTGTAAAACCACATTCAACCAATCAAACAATCATTCTCTTCTCCATTTAATTAGATATTTGTAAATAAATAGAGTGAACAATTAATAACAACAGTAGGAATTAAGTCCTCGTGGGATCGATATTTTTATACTACTTGAACGATACGCGCTCTTGCGTTATACGTGTGTATTTACGCCGGTCAATGTGGCAAAATTAAAATCACACATTTGGTGCATGTTTGGCATGATTATAGCTAATTGTTGTAAAGATGGAAATGACAAAATATCCCCCAGTATTTAAAGCCAAGATTCGACCCATTGCCCATAGGTTTTTCGTTTTGTGGTTCACTCCAAATTTTTCCAAGTAAAAATGGTGATTTCAATTTGTTTTTTTTTTTTTGGGTGACTTTCGGCAGAAATAAAATGAAGGTAAGTGAGAATAAAAGATTTATTTTCATATATCTTGGCTTAATGGCCATTTCCATTTGCTGGATAAATAAGCCATTTTGGCCATTTGCTTAAAATGTGAATAAAAGGCCAATTGGCCATTTGCATTTGCTAAAGTGATAGGCCATTTGGCCATTTGCTTATGAATGAATAAATGGCCATTCATCCATTTTGATGAAGAATGATGTCCATTCGGTCATTAGGGGCTATGGTTTTTGGCTTGATTTGTTTGCTATGAAATGGTTTCATTTGAGAGAGTAAAATTGGGGTTTTTTCATATGGGTTTGCTTGTCATCAAATTGAATCATGGAAATAAAGATTTGGACCTCAAACAATGGTTAGAGGTAATTCCTCATTTCCTTTGTGTTGAAAATTTATTTCAATTTGTTCAAAGTATGAAACATATGATGTAGTTTTTAATCTATGCTTGTGATGTTTGTAGCATATTAGAAACCCTATTGATTAGCTTATTACACATGTGTAAATAAATTAGGGCAATTAATGTAATTGACCCAATTGTGGTATTGGATACTCGTTTTTCCATTCTAGAGTTATATTAGCCACTCATAGGTGACCTAGAATTATTTTAGAGTAACTTTATGGTGGGACTTTTTGGATTGAACAATCGGATTTGATTATGGTAATGAATTGAATTAATTTGAGAATTAATTTGATTAATTTGTAATTAATTCAATTTGGCTTAATTTTTGAAATTGAGTGTTTTTGGTTGTAATTGATTATATAATAATTCGTAGGAGAAAATTTTAGAATTTTCGGAATTATTTCGGAAATGTTTTGGGAATTTTCCGTAAAATCACATTAAGTGAAAAATTGTAATTTGGGGAAATTATGATACTTATGAATGTCATGAGAGATTTAGGCAAAATACGGATTTATAATTAGTATACGATACCAATTATTCATCAGGAGTGTTAAAAGTTTTAAGAGTCGATTTTGCCCGATAACCGCCGCTTTCCACCCGAATAACCCCATCAATTCTATATCTCCATAATTGATGTAAATTAGATTTGCATGACTGTTTTTATGTTCCCTCACTTATGAAATAAATAATATCACTACCAATATTAGATAAAGAGGGATATAAAATAAACATTAAAGATAAAACTTTAAGTTTATATGATAAAGATAGCGTTTTGAAATCTGAATGTTCTTTATCTAACGGTCATTATGTTTTGAAAATATATAAAGATGTCTTTAGTGTAGAGGAAGATACAAATAAAAGATTTGAATTAAATAATATTGAATTATGGCATATGAGATTGGGCCACATAGGTGTTAGACATCTATCCAAATTAGTAAATGATGGTTTGATTGAAAATCTTACCTTAAATCCTTATCTGATTTGTGAGTAATGTATCAAAGGAAAGATGACAAAGTCCCTATTTCTTGGTGTTGGACACCGTGCTAAAGATTTATTGAAGCTAATACACAGCGATGTGTATGGTCCATTAAATCATGCCGCTCATGAAGGTTCAACATACTTCGTGACTTTCATGGATGATAAATCAAGATATAGATATGTCTATTTGATGAGACATCAATCAGAAACATTTGACAAGTTTAAAATATTCTGAAACGAAGCAGAAAAACAAACTAGTGAATTCATCAAGTGAATTCGATCAGATCGATGCGGTGAATACATGAGTGAAGAATTCAAAAGTTATTTAATGGAGAATGGAATTCTTGCCCAATATAGCTGATTAGGAACACCTCAATGCAATAGTGGGTCTGAGCGTAGAAATCGTACTTTATTGGATATGGTGCGATCCATGATGAGCTATACAAATCTTCCTTATTATCTTCGGGGTTACGCTTTACTTACTGCTGCCCACATACTTAATAGGGTTCATTCAAACGTTGTTTCTACAACCCCATATCAGATATGTATGTTAGTTGTATAACATCTTTTGATGATGGTTATGATGCTAAAATTGGATTTTAATTGTATTTGAAGTATTAGGAGAAAATTGGAAGTGTTTAGTATTTGTTTTGAAGTTAAAATTGCTCATTGCCTAGGGCAGCATCGCGACTCCGACCTTCCAACGTCACGACACCGAGAATCAGACCTAGAAGTGTCGCGACCCCCACCATTCCATGTCACGACGCCGAGACGTTCACCTCTCGTAATTACTCTCGCAGTTTAGGGTGTCTCGAAGCCCAAACCTCTACGTCACGGCGCACAGGGTTGATGAAAACTGAAACTTCATTTTCTCCATTACAGAGTTTTCGAATTTCATTTTGGTCCTCGTTTTGTCCTACGGACTCGAAACGGGATGTAATTTTACATAAAATATTTTAAAATAAACCAATGCTAGATATCCATGAGTTAGACCTAATCTCACTGCACGGGGTACCGACTGACCCTAGGGGTTCCATATCCGGCCCAACAGAAATTCCAATGAATGGAATTGAGAGATTTTTATGAGCTATATGCTAAGGTGACTGAGTAAAAAGAGTTACTGAGAGAGGAAAGTAGCCATAGGGAATCACTAGCAGGAAGTGGGTGCTCAAGAATTAATAATGGCATACCTTAACAATTAAGGATCATTTGTAAGCACCTCCTGATTAAGAAAACAACAAAAGTATGGAAGAAGAAAACGAATTACAGAACCTTATAGTTTTTCTTCGATGTCGCCAAAAATGAGGAACGTTTTGATTTCCTCATGAAAGAAAAATTTATGACTTTACCTCATGATCACAAAATCCCTTTCAGGGAGGAACTCAAAAGAATAGAGTATTGTAAGTATCATAACTCTTGCAAGGGTATTAAAAGTGGTATATGACAAGATCAACAAAGAAGTTCTAAAGTTTCCTGAGAAGAAGGAAACCATGCTTGGTTATGAAGTCTCATTTCCTCTAGTGGCCAATGTAAATACTACCACTTTCAATTTGCGGGAGATGTTGAATTTGAAGAGGAGACAAAGAGGAAAGAACATAGAAATCTATCCAGGAAGAGTAATTAGTAAGGTTTGGGTTCCTAAGAAGTACTTGGTGTAGGAAGATAAAACAGAATGAAGTCCTCTGAAGGAGCATACAACCAAAACTTGGTTTCCTCTAAGAGCCTAGCCACCTCATAATTTCCTATTTGGAATAGACAATCGAGATTCATGGCTCCTCCAAGGGTATGATCAGACAATCAATGGCACATGGTGGAGCATAAAAATTTTCCAAAAAAACTCTCTCGAACCCAGAAGAGAAGACTTATATGCCAAAGGAGCATGTGAAGGCAAAGTCAACATTTTGTAGGAAGTCTATTGAGGATCAGGAGTCAGTAGAGAGCTCAGATGATTTTTTGGAGGAAGAGCTTGTAGGAAGTAATTATATGGTCGGAGGGATTCTTGTTCCTTTTGATTGTGCCAATGTAAGCTTGACTATGTAGTTAAAATTCCATAAAGAAAGTGAAAGGAAAATTGCAGGAAAGAATACGTTAGCAGATACTTGAAGGAAAATACATTCATTTGATGAAGAAAAGAAAATGAAGCCACACTGTGGAGTGACTATTCAAGCCATGGAATTTAGAGGTCTTAAAAAGGTGATATTTGAAAAACCTTTGGATGAGATGACAAGGTATATCAAACATCAATACATTAAGGCGCGTATAAATTGAAGACCAATATCCAAAGTACTCATGGACATAGGGTTAGCACTGAATGTAATGCGTTTCAGGATGTTGTTGACATTGGAAAAATCAGAGGATAACCTAATTGTACGAGCGAAACGGGGCTTATCACTATGCTTATGATGTCGATGACCACGACGCCGTTGGGCTTGCAGCCCGTAAAGTGTACAGATAGCTCACGGGGGACTAACTGGAGAATAAAGGAGTCAGCACCAATATAAGACACTGGGAATGATTTAAAGTCACACTACACCCCTCGTAAGGTCTACCTTAAATCCGTTTGGGTTTGGAATGGTCCCTTACTGATGCCGGTATAATATCCAGACTCAAAAGAGGATCCACATGTATTACAAAGCAAGAATCACACAACAACAATTTAAATACCCACAATAGCGCAAACAGGGATAATAAAATAGTAAATCAACATATGTAAATATCCAGAAGTAGTGAATATCAAGAAGCAATAATATAACGCCCATTAAATGAATCAGAATACATATATGTCTGGCCTAGCTCGTAATGTCTGAAAATATATTATCAATGTCCATCGGATTAATGTTCACATTAATTTTCGGCCAGACTTGTTGGAAGTTTGGCCAGATATGCTGCAAGACAGAAACATAGAACCATTCATGGCAATAAATAACATGGGTATAACATTCTTTAAACCATTAACCATAAAGTACATGATCATGAATAAAAGTAATTATCATAATAACATAATAATAAAATAATTAAAGCAGTAAAGTAATAATTAAACAATTAAAAAAAGATAGAAGCATGATGATAAATATAGATACAAGGTCACGCACGTCCATTTCGCATGGTACGTGGAGTTGTATCCTGAGTGCAAGCCATACTACCGTCTATTCGGAGTCAGCTATGGAATCTACGTTCGGATTTCTATCCTATATAAAACGAAACACAAACTGTCGAATGTAACCAATTGAGTGGCCATATTTTATGTGTGATAATTGTATGTCCAGTCGGACATAGAGGATATCCGGTAAGATATACGACGACAATAAACTGAAAAAATCAAATACGGATTTACAATTTCGGGCCCCTCAGGTCGTACGTCAAGGAATTACAAAGGTTTTTGGGGCAAGTGAATTGTGTAAGGAGGTTTATTACAAATCTTGTTGGAGAGACTAATGAATTTTTAGACCTGTTAAAGCATAAAAGTGAGGAGGAGTTCAAGTAGGATAAAAAGCATCACCATAAATTTGTGAGGATAAGAAGCATTTGACTAATCCATATGTCCTTGTACCTTCAAGAGAAGAAATTCCTCTCAAATTGTACATATTAGTAACTCATGAGTCAATTGGATGTTTTCT
>SKCR01001105.1:0-28490 GCA_019454045.1 Zanthoxylum bungeanum | reverse complement strand
GTACGGCCCTTGAAACGCACCCCATTAGTCCAAGATTGCCACCGCCATATACTAGGTACATATTCCTTTCAGCTATGACTCTACCCAATTCCTGTGCTGCCTCAACGAACTCTGGTTGAGAACCAACACTAGTACCGCAAAACACACAGATGTTTACAACTCGTCTTCTTGAAGTTGCTTCCATTTTTTTTTATTTCTCAACTCTGGATGTCTTCAAGAGTGCAATGATGAGCTGAATTAGAACCTGAAAAATTGTGAGTAAAAGTAGCACTAATACCTGCCAAATGATAATTATTAGCTAAACAGTAAAATATATCGTGAAAGTCAAAGAGCATGGATCATGTCGGAGAAAATAAAAGAAAATCACAAAATGAATCACAATTATTAGATAAATACAAAGAGATAATAATATTTACAGGAAGTAACGGCTTGATTGACATCTATGCGTCATGGACAAGCTTCCCATCCACTTTTCTTATAAATTGGCAAACAGGGTTTTTTAAAGTCAGATTCCCGAGACTTAATTGTTGTCTTTATTTTCGAAATTGTGTATATAACATTTGAATTGTGTGATGCACATATCCACTGGGATGCGTCTCAAGAGTCAATGATATGTCATCCAAAGACTCCTTACTCAAGCCATCCCTAATGAATTTAATTTTATCTTCACGATTATCAGACATCATTCCTAAAGAAAAACAACGAGTATTACATCTCATGCGTGCACATTTATAGCAAACACCCATTCTTTTAGCTATTCTTTTCTTAACATAGGTGTTTCTTCCGAAATCAGGCAGATATGAAATAAAAGTGTCAGAGGACTCACCTGCCAATCGGACCTGTGCTTCAATTAACCAACGAATGTCATTAGGAATACCTTTGATCATCAGAAGTCACATTCATTCAATGCAAGCTTTGTAGACTTTCATCAGAGAGTTTTGAAGGAGAGAAGGAAATTGCTTGTGAAAATTTACGAGAACATCTTCCATCATGTCTGTGACTTAACCTACAAAATAAAACATGTTGGACAATTATGACCCATAGCGTCACTATTTGTACAGATCACGGTGTTGTTGTATAAATTAACTATGTGACAAATGAGATTGCACTCTTATCATTTGTGATTAGATCACCTAGATATATAAATGATAGGAGGTCCCTATGATTTGTTCCTGGACGGAGAATGATATGAGACAATATCAGTCCACGAAGGATAAATCATTAAATATCCCTAGTCAGAGTATTATCGAGATTGGACATCGATAAATACGTAAAAGACTAGTATTACATTTGTGCGCGTTGTGAGGGCACAATGGTATAGTTCTCATATATTTGGGTATAGGATACTCACGCAAGTGTAATATGAGGTTGTGTTTCACCGATGGTACGGGAAACAGCTTCGCTCTGGATAAGACCCCCTCAGAATTCCATTTATAGTATGACTATGTGTCCATGGAAGTCCGAAATTAGGGTAGGTGTATTTGGTCTTAACCTGAGATTTGCACCGCTAATACTTGCGATAATCAATATACTTTGGTTGAGGTCGTCCAGGGCTTTAACAGGTTCTGTGTATGCCAATACTGGGTATATTGAGAATCGTAGTGTGTTGGGTGTGATGTCAAGATGGAAGTGTCACTCCAGTCATATGGAGATGATGATCACGTAGGATACGGGGCTGGTTCTCTTAAATGTTGCAGCTGTCGGGATAAAATGACAAGGTCAGGTTTATCCGATTATAGAGACTAGTCACCAGACATCCGACATGTGCTTCGTACAGGGCAGACACAATTTTAGCCCCAGGCCTAGCACGTGATCATTTGATACTGGACAGAAATACGCAATACTACGTATATTACTCCTGATATAGATCATTTATTCTTGTAAGGATGTTTCCGGAGAATTGGGTAGGCACGGCGCTTTGCTAGAGGCCAACATTGTCTTGTAAATCAGTATAAACGTAGTACGAGGTACTTACGTATTCGGATAGTCCGACGACCAAATTTACGGCCAACATATCCGGGGATCTCATGGGTCGCTTCCCAAAGAATCACCGATGACGTATGACTCGCACTCTATATTAATCTGGGATTAATTAGATGAGAGAGAAAATTAATCTGGGATTAATTGCCGAGATATTTTATCTGGGATAAAATATCAATAAAAGAGAGATAACGATTAATTTGGAATTAATCGATAAATTAATATATTTGATATATTAAAGGAAATTATATTTCGACGCGGAATTAAAATTAGATTTTAATTCGGGTGAACGAATTAATTTAGAATTAATTCATTAGCAACGTGAATAGTGATTTAGCTAGGTGTAATCATTTAATTACGACGCAACGAAAAATTTGTTAATTTAGACTTAGCGAACCCGAGCCTGAGATTATTTGCGAGTGCATTAAATCAAGCGTTAAATCGCTAGTCTTATCTAGCGTCACATCATTCGTCAATCAAGTGATGAATGTCTTTCACTTTGAGTGATTGACGCAAGTCACTATTCATGATTGATGGAAGTGATGTGTGTGGTTGGTGCCATTTATGGCTTTAATGGTTTGCTTTTTGAAAGCCAAATTCAAGTGAAATGCATGTGAAATTCACATGTGTGTATAAGATACACAAATTTCTCAAAGCAAACACAACTTATTCTCTCTCTTTTCTCTCCTCTCTCACGCCCATGGAGGCAAAATAAGCTCACTGGTTCTGTCAAAATGCCGTGAGTTTGGGAAGCTTAGAGTGTGATTTTGTGGCAAAATCCCACAAAATCACAAGTGCTAGCACACTTACGAGACATGCGAAGGTGATAGGGAAGTCCACCAATGAGCCGGGAACCATTCGACGAAGCTTGGAGCTTGACGAAGGAACCAAACGAAGGCCAAAACAGTGAGCATGGACTGCTACTGCCGTGACAGTGAAGATGGGCAGAAAATTGATTTTGTTCGTCTCCGCGTCGCTCAACCGATCGATGTGAGTATTCCGCAACTTCCCCGATTGTTATTCACACTTGATTCATGCTTATAATTGATCTTGGGACCTTAATAGAAACCAACAAAACACACCAAATCTAAATATATACATAAATTGCATGGGTTACCTCCCTGCTAGCGCTAAGTTAACCTCGTCAGTTAGACAAGTGTAAGGAACGGTAGTTTTACTACTGCCTATAGCGATACTGTTATGCACGGTATGAAGACACGTAAAATAAATTATGTCAAGATTCAAATGTCCTCGGGAGATGACTTTGGGAATGATCGCTAAATTCCTCAAGTCTCGAGACGGGACTGTACCGTGTTCCTATTGGACCATTTATGGTATTTGGGACATAAATGTTTCGTACAATCTCCGATATTTATGAATTTTATATCGTCAGAAAGCTTAGACCAAGACCTACAACTTCTGCGTTAAACATTTTCCCAAATTCGGGCTGGAACTGAGTCAAATATGCAAGTCAAAATCTGAATGAATAGTAATTTCGGACCCCAAATGCAAAAATCTAAAACTCTCTCCAAATTTCTAAACTCTTCTTAAACCTTCCAAATATCATATGAGCCCACTATATAAGGGGCCACTTTACACCATCTTCTAAACTAAAACGAAAATGGATGGGAGATGAGCCACTGCCGAGAGAAAAGGAAAAAGGAAAAGGAAGAGAAAGAAGAAGAAAGAAGAAAGAAAGGAGAAGGGGAGGCAAGAAGAAGAAGATGAGCATCCATTCGGGGCTTAGAAAATGAAGGAAACAAAGAAAGAGATTGATGCCAGGATACTAAGAGGTAGCTCACGCCGTGAATCGCTCTCGATTTACCATAGCACTGTGAGTGGACACTTTTCCTTTTTACTTGATTTTCATATCGTATTTTGATATCAGACTTATTTTTATGCCTTAGGGCGTTAGACTTCATTATTGCTGTTATTGACATGACATTTATATTTTATGATATGTTTTAGTTGTACTTTACACAGAAAAGTTTTAAAACATAAGTTTTTATGTATTTCGGGGCATGAGGTAAAACCTCACCCCAGTATGTAACTTGAGATACAGTGGAATTGACGGATTCAGAGACATGTGCACATGTGGAGGACTGAGGGGACACTCTCAGATCCTCAAGCAGGACTAGGGTTAACAGATCCCCGAAATCCTGGTTTCAGAGATTGGGCGGTAGCATTGATCCACACCCCCAGTTCTAGTGGTGGCTACACTACCAGTTGAGCTGTAGTCTTGGGTGTAGAGCTCTACATTGCCAGTTGAGCTGTTGTCCTGGACGTAGGGAACCACCAGCCTCAGAGATGCCCAGTTGAGTTGTGGTCCTGGGCATAGAGTACATCTAGTTGAGTAGTGGTCCTGGATGTAGAGCAATTTTTAGTTTTCAGATTTTCAGTATAAGACTTTCAGATTTCCAGTAATTAGTTTTCAGAAATCAGATTTTAGTAAACAGTTTTCAGAAATCAGACTTTAGTAAACAGTTTTCAGAAACCAGAGTTTTAAAGGCAGTTTTCTGAAATATGAAGTCTTGGAAAACAAGTTTTCATATGAAGATGTTTTGAAAATTTGGTTTTAAAGCTAAAAGATTTTTATATCAGTTTTCATTTTTTAGTCCACTCACTTAGATCGTATAACGATCTAACCCCTATCCAGTCTTTATTGTTTTGTAGGGATTCCATGAGGACAAGTTCAGGAGGATGGATACTGATGCAGTCACAAGCGATGGAGTCCACTAGCATTGAGTCATATAGTATAAGAGTCCAGTCAGTGTCAAAGTAAAAGTTTCTGGTATGAACTAGTTATGTACGAGTCTTTAAGAGCATGTGTTAATATGTATAAAGTAAAGTATTTTGAATTTAAAGTTATGAGAAATAAAAGTATTTTAAATTGTGTATGGTTTATATGCATGACATTGCATTAGAACAGTTTAGAATACAGTCAGATAGTCAGAGGCTTATGGGGTTAGTATAGCTATCCCCTGCCGGTAATATCTCTCAGATCGGGGATGTTACAAAGATGGTATCAGAGCATGGTCTAGGGAGTCAGTGACTGCAGTGGGTAAAGTGTTGGAGTCTTGTATACTTTGTATGTCAGAGATACTAGTATGCAGGGCGCTACCTCTCCAGTATCCGATCCTCGAGTACGTCCTCAAAGTTTCACAGAGAGGTTAGTAAATATTCCCAAGTCCTATGAACTCTTTTCTTTCCTTTAGATAAAAATCATTCCTTAATCATCCTAGATTACTCCATGAATTCCGGTATAAGCTAGAGAACTAGATAGTAAGTTCCAAGGAAAGCCATCCAAGAAAGTATAAGAGAAAAGAGAAAGCTAGGAGAGAAGTAAGGAAAGTGTAAAGATAATTAAGTAGTCAGAATTAAGAAAAAATCGAGATACATGATTAGATCAGTGAAGAAGTACAAGAATTCATAACAACAAAAGAAGAATAGAGAAAGCCCTAGTAAGTATTAGCGATGCTCAATATAAGTAAGATTCCTTTCTTCCTCAGAACATTCCCTCAAGCCGAACCAGTAGCCTTCAAGTATTTCTTATAGATAATAGAACTTAAAAGATATCCACTTATCAGAGGGAAAACTAGAAAGGAAAAATAAGAAATGTATCTAGATGTTAAGTAACCAGAAATAGCAAGCAAAAAGATACAGTATAGGATAAAGAGAAAAAGCTGGAAGAAAAGCAAAGAGAAGTGTAAGAAGGTAAAAGTAACCAGATATAAGAAAGAGATAGAGATACATAATCGAATCGATAAGGAAGTAAACAAAGGTATAGGAAAAGAAACAGACAAGAAATGTTAAAATTAATAGAAATAAGAATAAGAAACGTGGAGATAAGTAACAAAGGATAATACTGGAACTAATAGTAAAGATGAGTATAGTAAGATTAGATTAGAATAAAAAGCCGAGTAAATCTAAGGAAAATTTCTTTTCCTCGAGCGAAATATCTTCCTTCCTCAGAAGAATTCCTCCGAGTTGATTCAACGTTTTCTGAACCATTCCATATAGATAGTAAGTTTCCCAAGTATCAAGGACGATCGTGGAACCCTTTAATGGATATGGAAATGCCATAGGAAGAGAGAGAGATTTTAGATCTTCTGAACTCGGACCTGTAGGTAAACAAGATGAGTGATGATTGAGATAATAGATAGCTTCCCCTAGCCAAAGGACTTAATAAATAAGGTTTCGACTTACTCAAATCTTCACTCTTTCGAGATACCAGTTAAGAAAGTTACCCTGATAGAGTATACCTCGTACCTACCCTTCATGAGCAATAGGCCCCATCAGGATAGTGAGTACTAAAACAAGGATGAAGAAGTTTCCCCAGACATAAAGAAAATGACCAATGAGATACTAGTAGTTCCTATCAGCATGAGTACAGGCGACCGTAAGAAAACCAACGAAGTTCATTTTGAGAAGTTAAAGGACCTTAAAAGACAGACTACCTGGGATAAGAATCAAGGAAGTTTCGAAGGAATAAAGAAGAAAACCTATAATAGTTCAAAGATTAAGATAAGTCGGAGTAAAGAATCGATGATAATCATGGAATCCTATAGCCAGTAGAGAAAAGGATCAGTAAAGGAGAACAGTTGATAGGATAGATAAATCATGAGATGGCACAATAACTAAGTCAGGGAACTTTCAAGGAAGCAGATAAATTAGAGGAACAAAGATCATGGAAAATGATTTATAGGAAAATAGTAAGCAACTTATAAAGGATCTCATAAGAGTTAAGAGTAAGGATTGTAAGAGGAGAATAGTGTATAAATCAGAGATTTAGTAAGAGATGTTCACAGTAGACAAAGTAGAAAGAGTTTTTTTCAAAGAAGTAAGTAAGTAAGAAGTGAAGGACTAAGATAAGAAAGGAACCATCGTCGCAGAATTAGTCCTTTAGGAAAGATAGCAAAAGAATATAGAAGTACCTAGAGAAAGAGTGTAATAACTTCAGAGAATTAAGTAATGGCAAAGATAAAGAAACAGTATAAGGAGCTCGTTAAAGAATATACTTCTAGAATGACTTGTATAGGATATGAAGTATTTTGTTGATGTAAAGAATCAAAAGTAAAGTTAGAAAAAGGTAGGTCAGAAAAGTTTTAGTGATAGTACCCTGTATAGAAAGAGATACCAGACAGGTATACATGAGGTTCTTAGGCAAAAGTATGGGTCACCGAAATACCGCAATAGAAGAGCCTCAAGATTAGTTCCCACCCTCCCAACCCTCGATTGATACCAGTAACAAAGATAGACCTGAAACGTATCCTTGAGATACTCCAGAAGTAAGTACAAGAGTAGTGATAACAGACTGAAATGTATGACCCTTATGGACAGCCTCAAATCAGAATAATAAGAAAAGAAAAGATGATCCGAGTAATAGATGTAAAGAGAAACCTTTAGATAAAGTAACAAGAGAAGAAGTAGTAGCTAAGTATATGATAAGAAGGTAAAAGACAGTGTTATGGATAACCAAGGACATATGAGATCAGATATCCTCAAGTAAAGAAAGGAGATGTGACCTATAGTAGGTGCATATATAGAATGAAATGGAAAAGTAAATCAACAAGATGGTTGATACCAGTATGGAAAGTGAGATAGTCAAAGGGTAATAACAAACAGGAGAGAACATACTAAGTAAGTATTGATAGAAGAGTAATATAATATAAAAACTGAGAGAGCAAGTTTACCTTAATATGGAAATTAATAAAGAGAAGATACTTAGTTGTGACCGCGTATAAGAAGACAAATGGATACAAAAAGAATAGTAGAGAAAGATCGAGAATTGAGATCTATAAGATATAGTCCAAGGATAAAACATAGACCAAGTAAGCTCTTTGAAAAATAAAGAAAGGATGAAAAGAATACTAAGAAAGATTTAGATAGGAATTGCGTAAGGTACCCAGCCCTAGCTTAAGGAGACCAAACCATTACGGGTTTGGGATGGTTTAACCACGGTATGGGTGGTTTTATAGGTTTGTATTATAGTACAGGGATGACGAAATAGGTTAATGCAAAGCGGTTGTTGAAGAAGAAAAGCTTAAGACTGCTGAGAGCTGTAAAGGAAATGTAGGGAGTTGATAGTCGAGTAATGAGAAATAATGTTAAGGTTAAGTTGGACAAGTGGAATAGAGAAATATCAAGTATAGGTATGAGATATTAGAATCTTTGGTAATAGCCAAGATCCTAGTTATTAAGAATTTGCTCAAGTTAAGGAATTATAGGACATAAGTGAAGGTCTAGAAGAAAGAAATCTTAGAGATAAGGAGTATGAGGTACAACAAAAGAACAGAAGGACAGTAGTCAAAAGTACTCAGCATAAGTATTAAAGAACGAGGATTTAGGAAAAAGGAAAACAAAAATATCAAATAACCAGCAAAGGTTAGAGACAACAAGATAAAGTTTAATAGCATCTTTGGTTACTCGTGAAACTAAGGAAACCACGAGTTAGATGCCAGAAAGGATTCGAGGACGAATCCTATTAAGGGGGGAGAATTTGTAACGACCGGTAGTTTTACTACTGCCTATAGCGATACTGTTATGTACGGGATGAAGACACGTAAAATAAATTATGTCGAGATTCAAATGTCCTCGGGAGATGACTTTGGGAACGATCGATAAATCTCTCAAGTCCCGGGACGGGACTATACCGTGTTCCCTTTGGACCATTTATGGTATTTAGGGCATAACGTTTTCGTACAATCTCCAATTTTTATGAAGTTTATATCGTCAGAAATCTTAGACCAAGACCTACAACTTCTGCGTTAAACATTTTCCCAAATTCGGGCTAGAACTGAGTCAAAAATGCAAGTTAAAATCTGAATGAATAGTAATTTCGGACCCAAATGCAAAAATCTCAAACTCTCTCCAAATTTCTACACTCTTCTTAAACCTTCCAAATATCATATGAGCCCACTATATAAGGGGCCACTATTCACCATATTCTAAACAAAAATGAAAAATGAATATGGAGGGGAGATGAGCCACTACCGAGAGAAAAGGAAAAAGGAAAAGGAAGAGAAAAAAGAAGAAGAGGAGGAAATAAGAAGAAGAAATAAAGGAGAAGGGGAGGCAAGAAGAAGAAGATGACGAGCATCCATTTGGGGGCTTAGCAAATGAAGGAAACAAAGAAAGAGATTGATGCCAGGATACTAAGAGGTAGCTCACTCCGTGAATCACTCTCCATTTACCATAGCACTGTGAGTGGACACTTTTCCTTCTTACTTGATTTTCATATCGTATTTTGATATCAGACTTATTTTTATGCCTTAGGGCGTTAGACTTCATTATTGCTGTTATTGACATGACATTTATATTTTATGATATGTTTTATCTGTACTTTACACAGAAAAGTTTTAAAACATAAGTTTTTATGTATTTCGGGACATGAGGTAAAACCTCACCCCATTATGTAACTTTGAGATACAGGGGAATTGACGGATTCAGAGACATGTGCACATGTGGAGGACTGAGGGGACACTCTCAGATCCTCAAGCAGGACTAGGGTTGACAGATCCCCGAAATCCTGGTTTCAGTGCTTGGGCGGTAACATTGATCCGCACCCCCAGTTCTAGTGGTGGCTACACTGCCAGTTGAGCTGTTGTCCTGGGTGTAGAGCTCTATGTTGCCAGTTGAGCTGTTGTCCTGGACGTAGGGCACCACCAGCCTCAGAGATGCCCAGTTGAGTTGTGGTCCTGGGCATAGAGTACATCCAGTTGAGTTGTGGTCCTGGATGTAGAGCAATTTTTAGTTTTCAGATTTTCAGTATAAGACTTTCAGATTTCCAGTAATTAGTTTTCAGAAATCATATTTTACTAAACAGTTTTCAGAATTCAGACTTTAGTAAACAGTTTTCAGAAACCAGAGTTTTAAAGGAAGTTTTTTCGAAATACGAAGTCTTGGAAAACAAGTTTTCATATAAAGATGTTTTGAAAATATGGTTTTAAAGCTAAAAGATTTTTATATCAGTTTTCAATTTTTAGTCCACTCACTTAGATCGTATAACGATCTAACCCTCCTCTAGTCTTTATTGTTTTGTAAAGATTCTAGGAGGACAAGCTCAGGAGGATGGACACTGATGCAGTCACCAGGGATGGAGTCCACCAGCATTAAGTCATATAGTATAAGAGTCCAGTCAGTTTCAAAGTAAAAGTTTTGGTATGAACTAGTTATGTACGAGTCTTTAAGAGCATGTGTTAATATGTATAAAGTAAAGTATTTTGAATTTACAGTTATGAGAAATAAAAGTATTTTAAATTGAGTATGGTTTATATGCATGACATTGCAATAGAATAGTTTAGAATACAGTCAGATAGTTAGAGGCTTATGGGGTTAGTATAGCTATCCCATGCCGGTAACATCTCCGAGATTGGGGATGTTACAACATGACTGCCAGAATGTTAGGCTGGATCTGAAGTGTGACATTTTCTTTTTGTTGCTCCAATGATTCTCCCCAGTAGTGCTTGACACGCTTACTTTTAACCTTGAATGTTTCATTAGAAGTGGGATCATGTAACTCAACTGTTCTATCTGGTAAAACTTGAGTGATTAAGAATGGACCTGACCACCGTGATTTTAAAATCCCAGGGAAAAATTTCAACCTTGATTTACTGAACAATACCCGCTGCCCCGGTTCCATTTGTATGCTTACTAACTTCTCATCAAGTCTATTTTTGGCCATTTCTTTGTATAATTTGGCATTCTCAAAAGGCTGTATTTGAAATTCCTCCAATTCATTAAGTTGGTGGAGCCTTTTCTCTTCAGTTGCTTGTAGTTCAAGATTTAACTTGTTCAGTGTGCAGTACATTTTATCTTCAGGCTCCACAGGTAGATGACATGCTTTAAGTTTGTTAGTGGAACTTTGTATTGCATCAGAGTTCTGGACGGTACTATTTATCACATCAAGTCTGAAACATTCCTCATTCTTTTCTTCATTCGGGAATTCCATGGCTTTGAAAACATTGAATTTTACTTCTTGGTCATGTACCCTCATGGTTAGTTCACATTTTTTTACATCAATAATGGTTCGACCTGTAGCCAAGAATGGTCTCCCGAGGATGATGGGAACTTCTTTGTCTTCCTCAATATCAAGGACAATAAAGTCTGCTGGGAGAATGAGTTTGTCGACTTTGACCAGTACATCTTCAACTACACCTCTCAGAAATGTGAGCGATCAATCAGCAAGTTACAGAGAGACTGAGGTGGGCATTGCTTCTCCAATTTACTGTTTTCTGTAAATTGGATAAGGCATCAAGTTAACAATAGCACCTAAATCACATAAAGCCTTACCAAAGTTATGTTCTCCTATGGTGCATGGGATGGTGAAACTGCCAGAATCTTTCAACTTTGGAAGAAGCTTCCTTTGAATGATGGCGCTGCATTCTTCTGTCAATGCAACTATCTCGTAATCTCCCAATCTCCGTTTTCGTGACAGAATGTCTTTCATGAATTTGATATAGCTGGGCATTTGTTCCAATGCTTCTCCAAATGGAATGTTGATATGTAGCTTTTTAAAGATCTCCAGGAATTAAGCAAACTGCTTGTCTACTTTGTTTTTCTGTAGACGCTGTGGAAAAGGTGGAGGTGGAGTGAATCTTTCTCGATCATTTGCTTTTGCCTCTTTTTCCTCCATCTACTGATCTGCTTCGCTGCTTTCTTTTGGAACTTCCTCAATAGTTGCATTGACTCTAATATTTTTGTTTATTTCAATACCGCTTTTCAAAGTGATGGCATGCCATTGCTCTTTCCCCATGTTCCTTGAATTTGGTTCTGTGTTACTAGGAATGGTACCTTGCGGTCTGTAACTCTGAGCATTGGCCAGTTGTCCCATTTGATTCTCCAGTGTTTTCAAGGATTTTGTTTGACTTTGAAATAATGTTGCTTGGGATTGAAACATGGCATCATATGATGCTATTTGAGAATCATATTTTGCTTCTAGCTTTTTCAAGTAAGCCAACACTTATGTTATTCCTGATTCTTTTTCATACTCATGGCCTTTGTTTTGCTGTTGGAATCCTGGTGGTAGATTGTTCATCTGCCCTATATTGTTGCTCCATGCGAAATTGGAATGATTCTTCCAACCTGGGTTGTAGGTATTGAATATGGATTGTTCCCCTGTTTATTGAAATTGTTGACATAATTCACCGTCTCATCATGTTGGTTGTATGATTCTACCTCTGGTGCTCCTCCATATGGTGAACTTATGGATCAAGCATTAACCTTCATATTAAGAGTTTCCAGATTTTTACAAATCAGATCCAGCTTGGCATTCATTGCTGTGTTGGCTCCAACTTCGTAAATTCCTACGATTCGTTGAATCATGCTCCTTTCTCTTGGCCACAAAGAATTGTTCCTTGCCATTTCTTCAATTAAGTCCCAGGCCTGATCCTTTCATTTTTCCATTAAATTTCCTCCAGCAGCAGCATCAATTGTGGTTCTCATTAATCTAGAAAGTCCATTATAGAAGGTTAGACTTGTAGCCACTTTGCAATCTCATGGTGAGGATATTTTCTGAGAAAATCCTTGCATCTTTCCCAAGCTTCGCAGAGGGATTCTGAGTCATGTTGTACAAAGTATGTAATGTCATTCCTCAACTTTGCAGTTCTGGCTGGGGAAAAGTACTTTGCAAGGAATTTGGTGGCTAGAATGTTCCAAGTTGTGATGAAACCTGCTGGTAGTGAATTAGCAAAGCCTTAGCTCTGTCTTTCAAGGAATATAGAAAACACGCAGTCTCATTACTTCTTCTGCCACTCAGTCGTAATTAAATGTGTCGTAAACTTCCAGGAAGTTGCTGATGTGGGCATTAGGATCTTCATTTGCATTCCCCCTAAACTTAACTGACTGCTATATCATCTGAATGCATGTTTTGATGTCACACGTATTTGCCGGTAAGGGATGAAGTACATGAAATGAAGCCGTCAACCACCGGAATAGTTCTGTCTTGAATGGGAATTGGTGGTACAACCTCCAAAGGTTCAGGTTCCATGTTGATCAGTGCTTCTTGGCCTTCTCGCCTTTCCCTTCTCAACTATCAGATAGTTCTTTCAATTTATGGGTCAAGCAGATGAATTTCAAAGCATCTGGTTCTTCTCATGTAGTGACTGAGAACCTAAAACACAAGATAACAAAAATAATAAGTAAAAAAAAAATTAGACACAAGTAAAGGTATCTAACCCTAAAATTAACAGTAAAATATAAATAAGTCCACGGAAACGGCGCCAAAAACTTGATCGGTGGTAAACACGCACACGTTACGCAAACGCACGTATCACTCAAGTAGTATAAAATGTATCAAACTCACGAGGACTTAATACCTAAGCTATTAATTTTTGAAGCTAAATATCTACGAGTATCCAATTGATTGATTTTTGGTTGGATGGTGATTTTAAACTAAAGACAAGTAATTAAAACAAAACAAATGTAGATTTTAAGTTTTAAACAATGATATGAAAATATTCAGGGTTGTGAATCATTCCAATATCTTTTAAAGATGAAGTGATTATCTCATGTTTGTGCAATATATCAGTTTATTAACCTGGAACACGAAGTTATGCAAAAGCCTCTTCCGATGGTCAGATGTAAATACCGAAAGTAACCCAATTAACTATATTCCTACGTTAATTTAGAAACTATGTATTCATTAAGATTAAGTTCCAATTATGGCTACCTCCGCCCGATAGGTATATTCCTATCCTGTAAGGAAATCTACCTAAGAGATATTTACCCCAATGTGAGATCGTGAACTATTGAGTCTATGTTTAAAACTTAAAATCTCTTTTCCAAGTTCATTTTAAGTTTACAAAATCAATCTTATTAATGGCCAGTTAACAATAAGCATTAAGCTTAAGACTCAAGAAATAAACAATTATACTACCCAAAACATAAAATAACCACTTATAAAACAGTGATATTGGAATTCATCACAACCCTAGATAATATTTTTAGTTACAAAACATAACTAAAATTAAAAAATACATAGTTAAACAAAATAACATAATAGAAAATTAAAAAGTAAAGAAAATTAAAACAATAAAAGAAAATGTTGGAGCTAGGGGTTTCACTTTTAATACTTCAAATATAGATTATTCCCTTATCAATTAATCATTTCTTGATTTAATTATATTAAAACCGACCATATAGGCGGTTGTAGGCATTGCATTTTTGCATATTAGCCCGATGATGAGTCTCGTATGGAGACACTACCTCTTTAGTTGTGAAAGCCGCGGGAAACGGACGTTGGGAGGGTAAAGTTGGAAATTAGCATTTTGTCAGAGTTAACTCGCTTGTTTCGTTTCGGGTTCGCTTGTTGGACCTCTGTTTTAAAACACACCAAACCTATTAAAACACATCTCACAAATTAAATAATTAAAATATTTAAAACACATCTCACAAATTAAATAATTAAAACCAATTAAATTAAAACAAATTAAATTAAATTAAATCACATTCACCAATTAAATTGAACTTGAAATTAAATTAAATTAAATTCCTAATTTAAATAAAACACATTCCTAAATTAAATTAAATCACCTTCCTAAATTAAATTAAAACATATCCCCAATTAACACACAAATCTTTCTCCTACCCAAACAAGGTAAAACCCCCTCCCTTGACCTATAAAAAGAACCATTCACCCATCTTTCCAAACCCTGGCTGGCTGGCTGGCTGGCTAATTCCCACAAGAAAAACACACACATAAACCCTAACCGTGGACTGCCCTCTCTCTGATTTCGACAAAAGAAAACAATTAAACCCTAAACATATTGCGACGTACCTAGAAGCCCTCACTGCAATCATTCACGCACCTTGGAAAACCCTATCATTACAGCTCTCACTTTGAACAAACCAGCCACTGCCATGAAACCCTAACTCAGCCCTCTCATCACCTCTCGGCATGCACTAATCACTACCACAAATATTCACGCACACTGCACACTACTACACCCAAGCCGTTCCTATTAGCAACGCACAATTCAGCAGCCCACAAGCCTCACCTGCGCACATCAGCCCTCGCACATGCCCTGAACCTCACAATATAGCCACGCAAAAACACCACCTAGGACATACACCTCATTCACACGCCCAAAGCCTCCAGGAAATCATCCCTCATTGCCGTATAACCCCAAAGCCCCTCCATTGTCGTGAATACCCCCTTTACAGCCCCTAGGTGCCGCAAATCACCCCCACAAGCATACCCTCACGTTACTGCCTCAACATCACACCAAGACTCCTCAACGCATAAAGTCCCTCACGCAACTACACATTCAAATCGCCCCAAACAGCCTCTTAATTCACCGAACAAACTGCCCTAAACTTCCCCTTTAAACTGCCATGAAAACTATCCAGAATTCCCCTAAAAAACCATGCCAAAACAGTCCCCAAATCTCTGAAAACAGTCCCCAAAATAGTAGCCTAATAGACCTGAAATAGTAACCAGAAAATACTCTTAAAACAGTAGAGAAACGGAGTGAAAACAACAACCTGAGCAGTGAAACTGCGAGGAAAATCGTTGGATTAGTGAACCAGAAAAGTTGCAGAGTATCAATCCTTCCGACGGCCGTGTAACGCGCTTTCGAGGAACGACAAAAGAGGTTAGACCTGAGGGCACCCTTTTATTCATTATCTTTCATTTATTTTATTTAATTTGAATATTATCGCATGAGAGTCGTTTGAGGCATGATGTGATTGTTGGATGAGCGGGATATGTGTTCCCTTTTGTGGTATATCGGATGGAAACCCGGACGTAAATTCCGTAGCCGATTCCGAATGGACGGTTGTATGGTCTGCACTCGGGATACAACGCCACGTACCACTTAAGATACACGTATCTCGTCTCATCCAAACTTGTATTTGAACATGTTATAGTCTTTAGTTTATTTGTTTATTATTTAAAGCATGGTTTAATTTAGTTTGTTATTTATTTGTTAAAGCATGTTTAGGTTGTTCATTATGCATGTTCTTAGTTTATGATGCGTTTGGGTAATGATTTATACATGTTGATTTAATGGTTCAATATGCTTGTTGTGTTACATTGCGTGGAGTTATTTGGATGAAAGCATGTTAGATCTAAGTACCCTTGAGCATGAATGTTGAATAGATTCGGTTAATTTATTGCACAAATTATATCATCACAAGTGACATAAGTAAGGGACCATTTCGAACCCAATGGTTTGAGGTCTTCCCTTGCAAGGGGTGAGTGCGGCCTTAAATCTTTGTCCCGGTTCACACCGGGTGGCGACTCCATGTTATTTCGTACTCCCAACTAGGCCGTGAGCCTAGAACAGCGTCGCCGATTTCTGTGTCCCACAGTTTGGCGACTCCACTGGGGATATTTTGAATCGGCCCCGAAATCATGTCTTGTGATGTGTATAATTTGTGCTTTAATTAATCGTTTCTATAGTGAGTTGAAAAGGGGTTAATCAAAGGCTTTGTTGAAGCTAGGTGATGGTTGGGTGTCTTCCTTCACTCATTACCCTTCGAGGAAAAGCTGTGAAGACACCGAGATAATCATTACTTGTAGCTCGTCGTGACAGACTAGTTTGGAGGACTCGTTGTTTATTCCTGACACCAAGCGATAAGAGCCTAAGGGGCTTGGGTACTTAAGAGAGCCTCGCTCCACCCTCCCTCTGGGGAATCTACAACGGGAAATCCATTCGATAGTTAGTCACACACCGTAACTCGTTGGCACGTACCGTAAGGTATAAAAAAGGTGCACTCACTTGGTCGCTTGAACCCTTGAGTGGGAAGTCCTAGTTGTGGGTAATCCTTCGTCAAACGAGAGCCTTTGTCCACACTCCTGTAAACCCACATGTGAACCATAGTTGTATGACCTCTAGGGGCCACCCTTTATGCATTTGATAACCCCATGCATATTGTGTCTCATACATCACATGCATCTCATGCATACATGCATCATGTTAACCCTCGTGTCTTAAAAGCCATCATAGATATCCGTTGGGTTAGAAAAAAAAAGGAAGACTTGTCAAAGAAGAGTTTAACAAACATTGACATCGGGAAAAAGGAAGCCGAGAAACAGAAAACCTTACTGCAAGGATAGAAAGACCATTGGGGGGCCTTCAAAAAGAAAAAAAAAGATAAAAAGAAAAAAAAAGATTGTTTTTTTTAAGTCCTTAATAGTTAGACATAAGTCCAATGATGAAATTGATTGCTTTAGGGCGAAACCTTAGAAACGATAAACACTTGACGTGCTTTTATCTGATACTTTGAGTGATTAATCTATGTTAGACTCGTAAGCACTTGATTATGGTTCTTAGCAGTGAAAACCTGAGTAGTTGGCAAGGTGACTAGTTGAAGAAATTTTAGGTCGGTGAATGACCGTTTGCTTAGATGTCTATCTTGATTTGCTTATGTTATGATGTGAGGTATGGTTGAAAATGAAAGAAAAGTCTCTAAAGAAAAGAATTGAACCGCCTATAACCGATAAGCGTGAAGCTACCCATGGGTGAGTATTAGGACCACCATGAGGAGAAATGCTACCTTAAAGGGTAGATGTGTTGAAAAAAAAAGAGAAATAATGAAAAAAAAAAGAGAGAAAAGAAAAAAAAGAAGTTCAAAATGAAAAGAAAAAAGAAAGAGACAAGAGAAAAAGAGAAAGAAAACCATACCACATTGAGCACAGAAAAGCAACTGCAGGCATAATTGAGACATCTAGGTTGGTTTGACCCATCGATCCCGATTTTCGAAACGAAATCATTGAGTTAGCTTACCTGGGGATGAATCCGTAAAGGAACCTTTGCACACACACATTTTGAGTCTGGCTTAGATCATTTATTCAAAGACATGGATTTGAGTTGCGTTGAATGTTTTGAAGGTTCTCTGGTTTCATTATTGAGCATTCTTTGAGGACAATGATATGTATAACTATTGAGACTATTCCGTAGCATAGTATGATGATATAGAAGGCCCCACCATGTGGTTCATCTTGACCAAGTGCAAACAGCGGAGAGTAGAAAGCTAAACCAAGACTGGGGGTGACCAGTCTACCACACCGTGAATCAAGGACATAACAAGATATTGAGTCATGAGACCAGAAAGAAGACTGAGCAGTCGCCTGGAGAACTGGTGGAAGACCTAACCCAACAGAATAGGAAATTTATGCATGCATGCATACACGTAACGTATTTTTGCATTCTTTTTTGTGTTTGTTTCGTTTTGCATTCACAGGTTTCAAAGATGAAAAGGAGAAAGCGGCAAAGATAAGCCAACCAGAATCAGCAACATATGAGTAATAGTTTTGGGGATAAGTCCCAGGGTTGAGGCCCATATCAGTATCAGTTTTAGGGCGAGGCCCACGTCAGTATCAGTCTGGGGACGAGGCCCACATCAATGTCTGTACAGGGTTGAGGCCCATATCAGTATCAGTTTTAGGGCGAGGCCCACGTCAGTATCAGTCTGGGGGCGATGACCACATCAGTTTTAGTTTGGGGTCGAGGCCCATATCAGTATTCGTTTGGGGATGAGTCCCGGGGTTGAGGCCCACATCAGTATCAGTTTTGGGGCAAGGCCCACATCAGTTTCAGTCTAGGGGCGAGGCCGACATCAGTATCAGTTTGGGGCGAGGCCCACATCAGTATCAACTCAGGGTTGAGGCCCACCTTATCAGCAGTTTGGGGATAAGTCCCAAGGTCGAGGCCCACATCAGCAGAGTATTGGAATGAATCCTGGAATGAATCCTAGGGTCGAGGCCCATATCAGCAGAGTTTTTGAATGAATCCGGGAATAAATCCCAGGGCCGAGGCCCACGCTGTCATAGTTTTGGAATGAATCCCAGGGTCGAGGCCCACCTTATCAGCAGTTTGGGGATAAGTCCCAAGGTCGAGGCCCACATCAGCAGAGTCTTGGAATGAATCCTAGGGCCGAGGCCCACGCTGTCAGAGTTTTGGAATGAATCCGAAGGTTGAAGCTGCCTGTTGAGCATCAATTTCAGGAATGAATCCTAGAGCCGAGGCCCACATCAGCATAGTTTTGGAATGAATCCGGGAATGAATCCCAGAGCCGAGGCCCACGTCTTCAGAATTTGGAATGAATCCAGGGAATGAACCCCAGGGCCGAGGCCCACGTCATCAGAATTTCGAATGAATCCAGGGAATGAATCCCAGGGCCGAGGCCCACGTCATCAAAATTTGGAATGAATCCCAGGGCCGAGGCCCACGTCTTCAGAATTTAGAATGAATCCCAGGGCCGAGGCCCATGTCGTCAGAATTTGGAATGAATCCCAGGGCCGAGGCCCAAATCAGCATCAGTTTAGGGCGAGGCCCACATTAGCATCAGTTTGGGGCGAGGCTCGTATTAACATCAGTATCAGTCTTGCCGGGTATGGCACTCTGGGGGCGAGGCCCACATCTTTATCAATATCAGTCTTGTCGGGTATGGCATTCTGGGGGCGAGGCCCACATTACATCAGTATCAGTCTTGCCGGGTATGGCATTCTGGGGGCGAGGCCCACATTACATCAGTATCAGCATTGCCGGGTATGGCATTCTGGGGGCGAGGCCCACATTACATCATATCAGTTTAGTCCGGGAATGGACACGCCGAGAATGGCACGCCGGGAATGGCACTCCGAGAATGGAGATATAGTCCGGGAATGGACAAGTCTAGGAATGGACACGCCGAGAATGGCATGTAGGAATGGAGATATAGTCCGGGAATGGACAGCTCGGGAATGAGCACGCCGAGAATGGCACTCCGGGAATGGAGATCGGATCGGGAATGGACCACAACACGGTGACGGTTCGAGAATGGACCTCATCACACCTCATCACAGTAACACTCCGAAAATGGAGCACGGTTCGGAAATGGACCATCATCACATCAGCGATGCCTCGGAAATGGGGTTTAGCATGCCGAAAATGGCACTCTGGAAATGGAGCACGGTTCGGAAATGGACCATCATCACATCAGCGATGCCTCGGAAATGGGGTTTAGCATGCCAGAAATGGCACTCCGGAAATGGACCATCATCATATCAGCAATGCCTCGGAAATGGGGTTTAGCATGCCGAAAATGGCACTCCAGAAATGGAGCACGGTTCGGAAATGGACCATCATCATATCAGCGATGCCTCGGAAATGGGGTTTAGCATGCCGAAAATGGCACTCCAGAAATGGAGCACGGTTCGGAAATGGACCATCATCATATCAGCGATGCCTCGGAAATGGGGTTTAGCATGCCGAAAATGGCACTCCGGAAATGGAGCATGGTTCGGAAATGGACCATCATCATATCAGCGATGCCTCGGAAATGGGGTTTAGCATGCCGAAAATGGCACTCCAGAAATGGAGCACGGTTCGGAAATGGACCATTATCTCATCATTCGCCGAAAATGGCACTCCGAAAATGGAGCACGGTTCGGAAATGGACCATCATCATATCAGCGACACCCTAGGTACGGGGTTAGCACTCAGACTACTGCGACACCCTAGGTACGGGGTTAGCACGCCAGGTACGGCATGTGGACTATTCAGACTATTGTGGCTCTCTAGGAACGGAGACGTCCCCGCGACACCCTAGGTACGGGGTTAGCACTGAGACATTTTGTGGCTCTCTAGGTACGGAGACGTCACTGCGACACCCTAGGTACGGGGTTATCATTCAGACATTTGTGGCACTCTAGGTATGGAGACGTCACTGCGACACCCTAGGTACGGGGTTAGCATTCAGACATTTGTGGCACTCTAGGTAGGTACGGAGGCGTCACACGGACACCCTAGGTACGGGGTTAGCACTCAGACATTTGTGGCTCTCTAGGTACAGAGACGTCACCGCGACACCCTAGGTACGGGGTTAGCATTCAGACATTTGTGGCACTCTAGGTACGGAGGCATCACCGCGACACCCTAGGTACGGGGTTAGCACTCAGACATTTGTGGCTCTCTAGGTACGGAGATGTCACAGCGAAACCCTAGGTACGGGGTTAGCACGCCAAGAATGGCACAACTGCGACACCCTAGGTACGGGGTTAGCACGTCGGGAATGACACAACTGCGACGCCCTAGGTACGGGGTTTAGCACGCCAGGAATGGCACATCATCAAATCAGTTAGGGAACAAAGCCCACAGATGGTTCGGGAACAAAGCCCAGAGGTCGAGGCACCTCGCCATCACACTCAACACAATGGGAATAAAGCCCAGGGAACAAAGCCCACTCTCTACACAGTTCGGGAACAAAGCCCACATATGGTTCGGGAACAAAGCCTAAGGGTCGAAGCGCCTCGCCATCACATCAGTTCAGTTCGGAAGTGATTCCTAGAGATCGCAGCATCTTGCAGGGATGAACCTCAGGGGTCGCAGCACCTCACCACCAGATCAACTCAGTTCGAAGCAACAGGCAAGTCAAGCGGCAGCTGGCGAACCAGGTAAGTAAAAATGCATTGCACGTACTTTGATAGGATTGTCATTGTCACACACTGCACAAGTCCCATCAAAGTGGGGGCGACTGTAGGCATTGCATTTTTGCATATTAGCCCGATGATGACTCTCGTATGGAGACACTACCTCTTTAGTTGTGAAAGCCGCGGGAAACGGACGTTGGAAGGGTAAAGTTGGAAATTAGCATTTTGTCAGAGTTAACTCGCTTGTTTCGTTTCGGGTTCGCTTGTTGGACCTCTGTTTTAAAACAAACCAAACCTATTAAAACACATCTCACAAATTAAATAATTAAAATATTTAAAACACATCTCACAAATTAAATAATTAAAACCAATTAAATTAAAACAAATAAATTAAATAAAATCACATTCACCAATTAAATTGAACTTGAAATTAAATTAAATTAAATTCCTAATTTAAATAAAACACATTCCTAAATTAAATTAAATCACCTTCCTAAATTAAATTAAAACATATCCCCAATTAACACACAAATCCTTCTCCTACCCAAACAAGGTAAAACCCCCTCCCTTGACCTATAAAAAGAACCATTCACCCATATTTCCAAACCCTGGCTTGCTAGCTGGCTGGCTAATTCCCACAAGAAAAACACACACATAAACCCTAACCGTGGACTGCCGTCTCTCTGATTTCGACAAAAGAAAACAATTAAACCCTAAACATATTACGACGTACCTAGAAGCCCTCACTGCAATCATTCACGCACCTTGGAAAACCCTATCATCACAGCTCTCACTTTGAACAAACCAGCCACTGCCATGAAACCCTAACTCAGCCCTCTCATCACCTCTCGGCATGCACTAATCACTACCACAAAGATTCACGCACACTGCACACTACTACACCCACGCCGTTCCTATTAGCAACGCACAATTCAGCAGGCCACAAGCCTCACCTGCGCACATCAGCCCTCGCACATGCCCTGAACCTCACAATATAGCCACGCACAAAACACCACCTAGGACATACACCTCATTCACACGCCCAAAGCCTCCAGGAAATCATCCCTCATTGCCGCATAACCCCAAAGCCCCTCCATTGTCGTGAATACCCCCTTTACAGCCCCTAGGTGCCGCAAATCACCCCCACAAGCATACCCTCACGTTACTGCCTCAACATCACACCAAGACTCCTCAACGCATAAAGTCCCTCACGCAACTGCACATTCAAATCGCCCCAAACAGCCTCTTAATTCACCGAACAAACTGCCCTAAACTTCCCCTTTAAACTGCCGTGAAAACTATCCAGAATTCCCCTCAAAAACCATGCCAAAACAGTCCCCAAATCTCTGAAAACAGTCCCCAAAACAGTAGCCTAATAGACCTGAAACAGTAACCAGAAAATACTCTTAAAACAGTAGAGAAACGGAGTGAAAACAACAACCTGAGCAGTGAAACTGCGAGGAAAATCGTTGGATTAGTGAACCAGAAAAGTTGCGGAGTATCAATCCTTCCGACGGCTGTGTAACTCGCTTTCGAGGAACGACAAAAGAGGTTAGACCTGAGGGCACCCTTTTATTCATTATCTTTCATTTATTTTATTTAATTTGAATATTATCGCATGAGAGTTGTTTGAGGTATGATGTGATTGTTGGATGAGCGGGATATGTGTTCCCTTTTGTGGTATATCGGATGGAAACCCGGACGTAAATTTCGTAGCCGATTCCGAATGGACGGTAGTATGGTCTGCACTCGGGATACAACGCCACGTACCACTTAAGATACACGTATCTCGTCTCATCCAAACTTGTATTTGAACATGTTATAGTCTTTAGGTTTTTTGTTTATTATTTAAAGCATGGTTTAATTTAGTTTGTTATTTATTTGTTAAAGCATGTTTACGTTGTTCATATGCATGTTCTTAGTTTATGATGCGTTTGGGTAATGATTTGTACATGTTGATTTAATGGTTCAATATGCTTGTTGTGTTACATTGCGTGGAGTTATTTGGATGAAAGCATGTTAGATCTAAGTACCCTTGAGCATGAATGTTGAATAGATTCGGTTAATTTATTGCACAAATTATATCATCACAAGTGACATAAGTAAGGGACCATTCCGAACCCAAAGGTTTGAGGTCTTCCCTTGCAAGGGGTGAGTGCGGCCTTAAATCTTTGTCTCGGTTCACACCGGGTGGCGACTCCATGTTATTTCGTACTCCCAACTAGGCCGTGAGCCTAGAACAGCGTCGCCGATTTCTGTGTCCCACAGCGGTGAATGTCATTTGTCCAAAGTCCAACCGACCATATAGACGGTAACAAAATCATATAAACCGACCATGTCGGCCGTAACAAGGTTAGCACTTAAACCAACCAAATAGGCATAAACTACGTCCAATAATGTAAAACCGGCCATATAGGCGGTAAATAATTAATTCAATTTTCTTATTTAAATTAAGATAGTACATCTAAATTATTATATTAAAATTTTCACCCCAGACTCCAGCAAAAAGAGATTACATACTCATGATGTAATTAAAAACACATAAGAATTTATTAAATAAATAAAGAGAACATACAAGAAAACTTAAATAAACATGCAAGACACTTTATTTTAGGTTTTCGTGGAGAAATCCCCACAAAAAAAACATAAAAATTTACAAAGTTTAGCTTGGTATTTTTAGGCAAATATAAAGTGTTCCACCAATTTCTCCACCAAACATGGCACCAAATCCTCCACCAAACATACAAGCATGTTTGGTGGAAGTTTGACAATTTCCATTTTTTTTATTTTTTTTTTTATTTTTTTATTTTTGAAAATGACTTTAATAATTACACATAACACACTTACGGATGTTTCATCAATTTCGGTAATGAAAACTTCAGAATTCAAAAATCTTATAAACTTCAAAGTTGTAGATCATTGAGTCTTCTTTAATCTGGAACTTGAATCACCTCAATCTGATATCAGAATAAAAGGTTATGGCAACATACGATAATTACGTAAAGTTGAAATTTTCGAAACTGTATTTCGTTAGAGCGTCATTTCAAGTTTCCAATCTCCAAAATCAAAATGTCAAGTCCAATTCTTGCCCTTATTTGTTCCACATTTCATTCTGATCGATTCCATTAAGTCTTGATTTTATTTTATCTGCAAAATAAACTAAAACACATCAAAACATTCATAAAACTCGAGAAACTACACAAAATATTAAGTAAAATGGGCAGTAAATATTGATATATTTTCCGCGCATCACACCCCCAAACCTAACATTTTGCTAGTCCTCGAGAAAAAAAATGCAATAATTAATTAAAATTAAACTAAGCCACTTTCGTATGGATCACGGTTACATTTAGCGTGTGCAACAAGCCTTTATACCCCTCGGTGTCCCTAGTGGACAAGTAGTAGTCTCGTGAGGGATTACACTGACGATACCCACAAATGTCAATCTAATGTACACAAAAGCAAAAAGACAAAAGAAAAGAGAATAAACAAGTTAGTGACTAAACAAGTGAAACTTCTTATCCAAATTAATAGATTTTTTCTTTCTTTCTAAATTACTAAATATGTAAATTCTCCGATTATTTTTATCCCATTTTCCATATACACAACCAACAAAGTATTAATCAGCTCATTGTGCCCAAAATATTTATAAGTGTAGTTGAAAAGAGAGTAATATTTTCTTCCTAAAGTTATATCAGAATTCACACTTTTTTTAGCAATGGAATTTTTTTCTGTTTTTTTTTTATTTACAATATCTTCAATTCATGTAGCGAGCTTTAGGTCAGTGACTCCCAAGCCAGTTGGCTTTAGGGCACTAGGTGTTAAGACAGCCTTAGATACTTAATTACACAGATTTCAGATATCTTTATTTCTTTTTTTTTTATAAAACATCTTCAATCCATGTAGCGAGCTTTAGGCCAGTGACTCCCAAACCTGTTGGTTTTAGGGCACTAGGTGTTAAAACACCCCTTCAGACTTAATTACTCGGATCTTAGATTTTTTATTTATAACATCTTCAATCCATGTATCGAGCTTTGGGCCAGTGACTCACAAACCAGTTGGTTTTAGGGCACTAGGTGTTAAAATACCCCTTCAGACTTAATTAATCGGATATCAGATGTTTTTTTAATTAATATACACAATTTATTTTTTAAATTACGTCGCTTTTTTAGAAGCTTCCTCCAATTAAACTATAGCACTTAATATTACAAAATTTTCAATTACAGCTCATGGTCGTATGTTACAATGCATATTGATGATACCTGTCAATTAAGTTTATGAAGATCCATTTTAGTCAGTATTTTGGAGAATTCACAAATTAAATAATTCAAAAGGAAATAAATAAAAGTTAACTTGTTACGAAATAGGTTGAGATACATCTCAGAAGTGGAAATTCCTTACTCAGCCATCTCACACCAATTTCACCTGATTAGTCAAATTAAAAACACAAAATATTTTTTTTTTTAATTTTTTTTGAATTTTTTTTTAAAATTTTTTGACTTAAATCAAATAAAAACGAAAAAATAAAAAACAAGATACTAGTCAACTATTCCCCTCCCCCAAACCTAATTGAGACATTGTCCCCAATGTCTAAAGTAGAAGAAGAGTTAGAAAACAGTACCTGGTTAGCTGAAATTCTACATCTTAAAAAGAAAATTAAAGGTTAAGATTCAGATTTATCCGAAGCTTTTTACCACGATCATTATCAGACCAGTTAATCTTGGAAATGATAGGGTCAATTTATGGTTCAAAGGCTAAAAGTTGGTCAATTAAATCATAGGCAGTTATGGTAGTGAAGAGGATATCTTTTACAGATTTTGACACGAACCCATTTCTCCGAGCATCATCAAGAAACACACAAAGAAAGTCATAAAATCCATCAACATTAAACAGTCCAATCGGTTTTTGGTGTATATTCAAGTTCGCCCAAGATACTAATGTAAAAATTTCCTCCATCGTGCCCAAGCCACCTAGCAAAATAATAAAAGCATCAGCACGATTAATCATTTCAACCAGTCATTCAGACATACCTGGTACAATAAGTTCTTCTCCGTTTGACGGTCATATAAGATTCGCCTCTGCCAAAGGTTTTGGGTTGATTCCCAGAACTTGACTACCTTCTTCATGTACGGCCCTTGAAACGCACCCCATTAGTCCAAGATTGCCACCGCCATATACTAGGTACATATTCCTTTCAGCTATGACTCTACCCAATTCCTGTGCTGCCTCAACGAACTCTGGTTGAGAACCAACACTAGTACCGTAAAACACACAGATGTTTACAACTCGTCTTCTTGAAGTTGCTTCCATTTTTTTTATTTCTCAACTCTGGATGTCTTCAAGAGTGCAATGATGAGCTGAATTAGAACCTGAAAAATGGTGAGTAAAAGTAGCACTAATACCTGCCAAATGATAATTATTAGCTAAATAGTAAAATATATCGTGAAAGTCAAAGAGCATGGATCATGTCGGAGAAAATAAAAGAAAATCACAAAATGAATCACAATTATTAGATAAATACAAAGAGATAATAATATTTACAGGAAGTAACGGCTTGATTAACATCTATGCGTCAGAGACAAGTTTCCCATCCATTTTTCTTATAAATTGGCAAACAGGGTCTTTTAAAGTCAGATTCCCGAGACTTAATTGTTGTCTTTATTTTCGAAATTGTGTATATAACATGTGAATTGTGTGATGCACATATCCACTGGGATGCGTCTCAAGAGTCAATGATATGTCATCCAAAGACTCCTTACTCAAGCCATCCCTAATGAATTTAATTTTATCTTCACGGTTATCAGACATCATTCCTAAAGAACAACAAATTACATCTCATGCGTGCACATTTATAGCAAACACCCATTCTTTTAGCTCTTTTTTTTCTTAACATAGGTGCTTCTTCCTAAACCAGTCAGATATGAAATAAAAGATTCAGAGGACTCACCTGCCAATCGGACCTGTGCTTTAATTAACCAACAAATGTAATTAGGAATACCTTTGATCATCAGAAGTCACATTTATTCAATGCAAGCTTTGTAGACTTTCATCAGAGAGTTTTGAAGGAGAGAAGGAAATTGCTTGTGAAGATTTACGAGAACATCTTCCATCATGTTTGTGACTTAACCTACAAAATAAAACACATAAAAATAAAACACACCAAATCTAAATATATACATAAATTGCATGGGTTGCCTCCCTGCTAGCGCTAAGTTTAATGTCGTCAGTTAGACATGTGTAACGACAGGTAGTTTTACTACTGCCTATAGCGATACTGTTATGTACGGGACGAAGACACGTAAAAAATAAATTATGTCGAGATTCAAATGTCCTCGGGAGATGACTTTGGGAACGATCGATAAATTCCTAATGTCCCGGGACGGGACTGTACCGTGTTCTCTTTGGACCGTTTATGGTATTTGGGGCATAACTTTTTCGTACGATCTCTGAATTTTATGAATTTTATATCGTTAGAATTTTTAGACCAAGACCTACAACTTCTGCGTTAAACATTTTCCCAAATTCGGGCTGGAACTGAGTCAAAAAGGCAAGTCAAAATCTGAATGAATAGTAATTTCGGACCCAAATGCAAAAATCTCAAACTCTCTCTACACTCTCCTTAAACCTTCCAAATATCATATGAGCCCACTATATAAGGGGCCACTATTCACCATCTTCTAAACAAAAATGAAAAACGAAAATGGAGGGGAGATGAGCCACTGCCGAGAGAAAAGGAAAAAGGAAAATGAAGAGAAAGAATAAGAGGAAAGAAGAAAAAGAAAGAAAGGAGAAGGGGAGGCAAGAAGAAGAAGATGAGCATCCATTTGGGGGTTTAGAAAGTGAAGGAAACAAAGAAAGAGCTTGATGCCAGGATACTAAGAGGTAGCTCACGCCGTGAATTGCTCTCGATTTACCATATCACTGTGAGTGGACATTTTTCCTTTTTACTTGATTTTCATATCGTATTTTGATATCAGACTTATTTTTATGCCTTAAGGCGTTAGACTTCATTATTGCTGTTATTGACATGACATTTATATTTTATGATATGTTTTAGCTGTACTTTACACATAAAAGTTTTAAAACATAAGTTTTTATGTATTTCGGGGCATGAGGTAAAACCTCACCCCAGTATGTAACTTGAGATACAGTG
The DNA here is from genome assembly GCA_019454045.1 of Zanthoxylum bungeanum. NCBI lineage: Eukaryota > Viridiplantae > Streptophyta > Magnoliopsida > Sapindales > Rutaceae > Zanthoxylum > Zanthoxylum bungeanum. The sequence goes on along the minus strand of SKCR01001105.1, from coordinate 3 downwards.
GAA